>OZ026817.1:1017100-1092197 GCA_964023185.1 Macaria liturata
ATTTTAGTTGTAGGTACTTAACAAGTTTCGTGATGTACAGCTCGATAACCTAAATTGGCGACTAACACAATTGTTCCGCTTGTTTCCACGCTTTGATTGACGGATCCAATTAACAATTCGTACATTTTTTGCACCAAAAAATATTAAAATGTCAGTAAGTAAAGTATTGTATACTGAAAACATTGTAAAATAGATACGATAAAACACATCTCGTAACCTCCGCAAATTTTCAACTATTAAGTACCTATTTAATATTTTTCTATTCCAAAATATTTATATTTTATAGACATAAACTGCAAATATTATAAGCGGGATAAAATTAACTCCTTTCTCGGCCCAGTCTGGGCAGATTTGACTAAATTCTTTACTGCTGATAAGCTGTACGCACTAGGTTAGGTTCATATTCATAAACTCTCTGTTCTAACGATATAATCGTGGAGCTCTAGTATTTTCTGGGACGGCACAATTTACAACACATATACCTACACAATATTTTTATCGAATTCATTTTGAATTTTTAAAATAATCTAAGCTTATTAATGTATGATTACATATGATATTTTATTGATTATTCCGAGCTGATGCGATAAAATTTATATTGAAATCAACTTGAAAGTTAACTAATAATATACCTATAGATTTTGATTAATTCCTAATCGACATTATTATTTCTGAATTTGTTATAATTAAACTTACATAGGTAATGAATTTAAAACTTTATTAAAAAATAATTAATTAATTCTTGTCATAGAGTACATAACAGTGTCTAAGATTTCAGTTTCAAGCTATACTTGCCTACTTATCTATCTCCAATGTACCCTAAGGATGCAAGGATCTGAATATTCCAAAGGTACACATAATTAGAATGTGTATCGTTAGGCGATGTTTGCACAGATCGGTCCTGAGGTTCAGCGACATTTGAATATCTTTCACTAACGTGCTCTTATAAAAAAGAGCCGTGGAAAACGAAAGCCTAAACGTTCTTATCATACACTAGCTGGTGCCCGCGACTTCGTCCGAGTGGAATAGTTATTACCATAAAAGCGGTTCTAGTGAGTTAACCTTAAAATATGGACACATACTGTTGCGGACATTTTGTTAGATCATTTCAAGAGAAATAATTCTTTCATACATATTTTATTCATATCTTGAACCGTTTTCGCAGGGCACGCAACGGAAACCCTCAAAGATGAATAATTTTCCCCGTTTTTTCCACATTTTCTATTGTTTCTTCGCTCCTATTAGTTGCAGCGTGATGTTATAAAGCCTTCCTTGTTAAATGGTCTTTTCAACACAAAAATAATTTTTCAATTCGCACCAGGAGTTCCTGAGATTAGCGCGTTCAAACAAACAAACTAACAAACTCTTCAGCTTTATAATATTAGTATAGATTTATACGGAGTTATCGTCCAATCTGATTCTAGTAAGAAGTATTTTATTACTGAACGAATTCATCAGCGGTGCACACACTTTAGAAGCGGAAGTCATTATTTGCTTTGATAAAAGTATGAATTAAAAATTGATGATAGTGCATTGACATAGCATAACATATTTTTATAATTGTGTGGTTTATTTCCTCAATAGAGTAGTGGTGGCCAGGAACTTTAAACAGTATACCTACACAGCAGAGGGATGAAAAAACTAATTGTGATAAAAATAATAAAATCGTCGATAAACATAATTTATCTAGCATGCATGGCAATGAAATAAAATTTAAGGATTAAGCGTTGCGATGTCACAGTAATAATCAATGCAAACTGGAATGCTTAACTTTAATTAATAAGGGATATTACAACTTTAAACCCAATTCATAAGTATATATAGAAATAACATGCCCCAAATCCTACAATATTAAATGTTATTTATTATAAGGGCATTTACAGAGTGGCAAAACCGTCGGGTCAGACAGAATCGATAGAAAGGCGTCTCCGAGTAATAAAATAGATGACCGAATATTGAAGTTATTTTCAAACCATTTCTGATTTAGATCGTGATTTTGTGCTTTTAATTTTTGATGTTCTTCGATGTTGCTATTCTTTATGTAATCTGTCTAAATTACAATATTTTGGATAATTTTCGATCTTGTTTTGACACCAATGACTTTTCTTAGACTTTCCATACCTATAAGATTTTTATAGAAATTCTTCATAATATACCTACATTAAAAAAGTAGAATAAATAAAGAAAAAAGATGAAATGTACCTACTTATTTGTAAAAGTGGAAATACAATTGAGTAGGTACACAGCTATCTTAATAATAAAAAATAGATTAATTTTGTTATGTAAGTATATCATTTACTTAAGACCTTTAAGGACCACAGACCACCTATATCTATAAAACATATTAAGCCCCTCATAATGAGCTCTGACAGCCAACATGGCGGATCCATGCTCCATTTTATTACAGACAGACAGACATACTCTGCGGCCTATTTTACCATTATTTATGACCTGCTATAACTTTAGAACCCGGCTCCGCTCGCTTCTCATTAAGGAACATGTTCAGAACATGTTTATCTTAATTTAATGTTTAAAGTTTACAGGCCTTTTTAAAGGTGGTCTTTGATATATTTCGAGGATGATCAATCAATCAATTTGGGAAGGCGCGGTGATTGACAGTGAGCTTGTGTTTTGCTCGTGTTTTTATTATGAAATCAATCTTATTCAGCATAGCTGTTCAATATGTAGGTACGTATGTAAAGAGTACGATTGAATATATTAGAACAAAGCATCGTTAATTAATAAAAAGACATAATTAATTAAAAGCAAAAATGTTTTTGTTGGTCTGTTTGTTCCTGTTCCACGCCGCAGCGGAGTGACGGATCATCACGACTCATCACAGTTGGTGTGGTGGTAGTATATGGTCCCGACAGATACATAAACCACTTTTTATTCCGAAACAACGCGAGCGAAGCCGCGAATAGTTACTAATTAGTTATAATATTAATCATGAATTCAGATTTTGTATTTTATCCAAAAGCATTTCAGTATTTCAGTATTCTAGGTATAATCCTGAAAAACATATTTCATGTCAGCGCTTCTGCGGAAGATCTTATAAATTATGCACAAATACTATTTATTTGCATTGCATTCGTCTACGAATTAATCTTAGCTACTTACGTGATAATTTGAGAGCCAATTGCAGACATTTACAATATTGTATTGTAATTAAAATTAAGATAATTAAGAAAGGAGAACCCATTCAAAAGTTAGCTTCTAAATTTAAAACCCGCATGGCTACTGCAGTGCTAAGAATTATCTTTACAAATAGATAATTATATCTATTTGTAATAATAATATAATATATCTATTTAATAAATTATTATTAAATAGATATATTATATTATTATATTTTAGAAAAAATACAGACATTTATGGTTTCCTTTAGTAATAACTTGTGATTTATAGGATCTGTACTGTGTTTATAATATATCACAACAATATTCTTTCGCTCGCGCAAATAAAAGTTTAGGTAACTACCTACATGAAAATCTTCATTGGCATTTCATCTTAATTATAATTAGGATGAAATCCAACATAACTACGCTTCAACACTTGCTGATACATATATCAGAGTGTCAAATTAATGGCCGTTTGTATCCATGTTGAATTATCGCTTGCATTTGTAACTATGCATCTTAGCTTATTGCATATGTAGAATGTAGATCTGATAGAGGAAGTATATTAATGGTGCCTTTGGATAAATTAGGTGCTAAAAATACCATCAACCATTACAATATATAATGGTTAGTAACTAAGCCGCTAGCGTGTCTGTAAAAATAGTAGATACGGACGCTACATAAATAACTTTTCGATGTAATAATATATAATATAAAACTGTTATTACAGGCATCCACTGAGATTTAAAAATGGTGCACGGCAATAGTAGTTTATGCAACTGTCATATAATGAAGGGTATTAAAACACGAGTGTGAGTTTATGAAACGAGCGCAGCGAGCTTCATAATAGTAACGAGTGTTTTAATACCCGTGTTATATGCAGTTGCATACACTACTTTATCTTCACTAATGCAATTAATCAAACAACAAGAGTTAAATTCACGCGTACGTGTATTGTCACAGTGATTTTGCCGCCATTAAAATCTAACCAATGAGAGCGCAGCTGCGCGCTTCAATAAAACGCGACCAACCTGATTGGCCCTGCAATCAGGTTGGTCGCGTTTTATTGATATTATAATGAGATATTACGATATCGATGTGGATATTATACCATCATGTGAAATTGCTTAAATTGAGTGTTTTGTTGTCTGCGCTATAACAGTAGATAGTAATTATAAGTCAAGTATTGGAAACATAAGTAGAATGTTACAACATTAGTGTAGATAAAATAACTAAAATATTTTTCGCCGATGTCTAAATATCTCTTTATTTCTACAGGGCTTAAGTATAACTTATATAAGGACTCTAAGCCCGGAAACCATTACTCTCTCGGTTTGGGCGGCGCGGTGATGCGGGCGAAACCGCAGAAAATGCAACGAGATCTTTGAACTCTCTCCTTTCTACGTGAGCTATATCGTTGGTAGAGTCGAGAGTGAATCGGTGTGCACGAATGCACAAAAGATATTCTATCTAATATCTATCTACCAACTAGGTACTACTACTTCAGGCAAGTTATGAACCTTGAGCCGTAGCCTATTTCTCTATTATCTCGCAAATTAGTATAATCATACAATACCTGAAATCAATTTTTCTTCAGCATCTAATAGGTAATGTATAGCCTATACTCAAATAGATTTATTGCAAACACATTCACATGATACGCATCGCTTCATCCACTAAAATCAATAACGAGAAACGACACAAATACGGACAAAAAACATCTACAGAATAAACACTAGAAAATGCAATTGAAGAAATTGTAAAACGTCATTCAAGTAATCGCTTCTGGAACTTTCCAATTGTAAATGTAAAGAAAATGCAGCTATATTGCTTTGTGTTAGGGTTGATTATTATTTACAGGCATAGAACAGCCTAGATCGTGGACCATTAAATATTCCTCAGCCTGGGAAAGCGGGCCCTGTGCTACATACGAAAATAATGACGGAGATTAATTTAGATTGATCGATATTATGCTAACGGACTGCTGTGGACAAAAGAGGTTACAGCGTTGCTAGTCCGCATATAATGAGAGAATGCAGTTATATAGGAGCTTCCATTTTTTATTTAAGTAAGTGTAGGTAATATTTGAAACTTGCCTCTATAGAAAGTGCATCTCTTGTGTTTAATTCATACGCAGCAATCCCCATTACTTTGCCTCATTGCACCATTGTTCATTGAGCTTACTGCTGTAGAAATAAAAAAAAATGTAAAAAAAGCTACAAAAAAGTCCAGTTTGTTATCTATTTACCTTAATTGAATGATTGGAAAATCATTATGATATTATTCGATTGTTGTGGCAATACGTTAGTTTACAACTTTTCATGGTTACAATATTGCTGACTAACATTTTGTCTACCACTGATATGAATGATATCAGACACTTATATCCTCACCAGTACTCGCAGGATAAGCCTTTCCTCTGCCGCCACGTCAGGCGCACAAGCTACGTCAGTCATCGACGTAATGGCCTGCCATTCTATGAAAATCTAATGTAACATTTGCCATACCCACTTATCCATCATACTGAATATTTAACTCCTTAATAGCGTCTTTTTATAGAAACCAGGTCGCGCTCTTTATACTTTGAAATATAGCATGTAATAGCTCCTTCCTGTTCAGTGCTAGTGCTAGATGGCAAGAGTGAGAACTTTCTTACAGTTTCTTCAGAGTGGTCGTGATCAACATGTAGTAGCAGTGTGTTGGATGGAAGATGCCTCACGATGTCTCGCCATCTCTCTCTTCTGCTGGTTTAAAGGCATGCCGCCTACCTTTACCTTGACTTGATCGTTGAAAATTTTTAATGAAGGCTAATAAATAAGTCGTCCAAAAATTTAAATAATTCAGACCATTAAACAAATTCGTCAACGCCCAACCATAACGCATAAACCCTCGTACACGCGTTTACTTATGTGGAAATATTCCGATCTGTCACCCTTGTGTCTGTTACTAAAAAATACATTGTGTTTCAAAAGTCCAACAGTACTAGTAAATGTAATAAAAATAACTTGTAGTAAAAATGAAAATCGCAGTTGAAATTCTACAAAATTTAATATGTTTAGATTACACATATTTTTTCATAATAACTCTGTATATTTTTACTATAACAATAGCTGATAATTGCTGTTCCTTTTCCTATCTTTCTAGCTACTATTTAATAATGAATTGTACCTCTTTTGTTGTACTTTCATGAATAGTTAATCTACTAAGTGTATGCCTTGTCTGAACGTGGGGCTCCTTTTATCTTTCCTTTGTTTCTTTTTATAGATGTAAAGCTCTTTATTTGTTTTGTTCTTCCTGGTGTAATAAAGCGAGGAGATTACAAACAAAACTAAGCAACTTAATATTCGTGCAATAAAAACAAAAGGTCTAGTAATCATCCTTGCAGCACACCATAAATATATTCTAATCAAAACATTTAGACGACTATTTATACAACCGCTATTTACTTAACATACTTATGTTGATGACAATTTCAGTTTACTTCATTTCTGACCCAATCAAACAAAGGAAAATCTTCAAATACGATCATGAATGTAGATATCCTTGATCGACTTCTCAATCAAATGCCTCCATCAGTTCAACGTATCATCGAGTTGATCGTCCTTCACATTTGGCCTTATCGTCCCTGTCCCATTCCGGCTGAAGCCTTGAGTGCTCCAATTTCGGGCGGTCAAGGCTCTTCCAAGGCTTTCTGATTCCACACACACTTGATTTGTAATTAGAGGGTTTATTTGGATATAAAGTTGTGTAACTGTGTTATATGCCTATGAATTCATACGAATTTCTTCCTATTGCTACCGCAGTCGAATTTTGATGTATCCTTTACAGTAGTGGTTCAACTAAGACATAGAGAAGTGCGTGCACTTTTATAATTCCTATATAACCTTTTTTCGAAACATGCCTAAACCTACATAACATGAATGTGGGTTATATTATATCAGTAAAATTCACCAGAAATGCATAAAGTAATTTAATTACGTCATGAATCCTAGATTTCAGTGTTCAATTCTAGCATTTTAGGGCTTCTGTGGTTGACGTATTTCGCAATTAGTATCGGATTAGTTTCGCTTCAAAATGCTGGTTGACCGCGTGTGTAAAGTTGAAAACAACTGTATAGCAACTGAAAACAGTAATATTATTTCATGGCGAAAATAGACGTCTTTCAAATTACTGGGAATTAATACGCTTTTCCGGTGTTTGAGATATACCTAGTAATAGTTTCCTCTAATTTTTACACAACTGTCATTGACACAAAACAAAATAAAACTATTTACGATCATTTATTAGATCTTGGTTAATCAGCATTTTTATGAGAACTGATTCATATCAAACTACCTGTAAAATAATTCCGAGCAGTGGAGATACTCACAAGCTTTGTATATATCTAGATATCTATAGAATATCTTATCTCCACGTTGCTTTAACCCGTACATCATCTTAAATCTTCCCCAAAGGTCACATCTATCCCGACCTGGTTCCGTCCACCTTCGCCCCCGAGGCCGTGTTCCCAGCTCCCGCTCCAGGCCGCCAGGGTCAAGGCACCTCTACGTAACCTCAACAATGCAGGAATACCGGGAACACCGGGATGACCTACTTACAGAGGTGACTGAGGTCGTCAATCTGAATTTGCGCGTTCTCGGAAAATTTTGTAAACAGACGTGGCATTATTACGTGTTTTCGTGTGTCAACCATGCTTATTTGTCGTGGTTTTTGGTTAAATAGGTAGATGGAACCGAAACCTTAACTTTTATCAAGTATGGTGAATGTAAACGATCCCAAGAAATGGAAATAATATATGACAGATCGAAACAATAACTTCATAAAAATGGTTGTAGGTAAGTTAGAAAACCTGTTGATTTGTAATTATTACATAGCACTTAATGACACACTCCTGTCTAAAAGCAAGCGTTGCCCATTATAAAAACAAAAAAAATAATCAATGAAAATAAATTACAAAATGATGAAACTAGCTCAAATTTATTTCAATTAGTAACTAAGCTTAGTAACAAAGCATCAATGTGAGAAGTAGGTGAACTCAACTAAGAAACTATGTACCAAGCGAAGCACAGAGGTCAGTCAAAGGTTAACTCTATACATACATATATAGGGACATCTAGACAGACTCTAACATCGTTAGCAAATATTTCCGTGATGTCAGAGCCCCGGCTGAGGCTCCCATTGGCCTATTTCCCAGTGCAAACAGCTGTGATTGGTACACACAACTTCAATTTACCCTTTGATACATCTATTTGTCTATCCCATATTTTATTTACACGACCCGATTGGATTTTAGTAACGAAAGTAGATTGGGATTCGTTTTTGCTTATATTCTCGGAAAGTCTTTGAAGGATGTACTCGTATTAGCAAATTGGTTTAGTAATATTTAATCTGAAACTTAGGAAACTCGACCATAACTTTCTAGTACCATAGTTCTCTATATTTATCTATCTCTACGTTATCTACATCACGCATAAACATTACTCAGGATGTGATGGAAAGCCTCTTTTTTTTCAAGAAATGAACTGGTTAGAAATGTTCTATAATGACTTAGTAAGATAGATAGATAAGTGCGATCTTTTCAGACAGCTCTCAACCGTAAATCATGAAACCTTTCCAAAACTGAAAGGAACGGATCACAAATGGGGGAAATGTCCAATTTTCAGAATGGCCTTCTCACACTTTGTTCGGGAAAAGCTTTTATCCGGCTTTTAGAAAATGCTAGAACGCCTGTTCCACTGTTTCTAAAAGCGCCCTGACGTACCCCAGTTTCACAGTAAAGTTAAAAACTGTATCGCGGTATCTGTTTGAGAACTACGCAGTATTTTGGCTCGGATGTACTGACTCTGTGTATCCGGTTCGTATCCTGCATCAGTATCAACGCCATTTTAATTAAGAGCAGTTTGTCGATGCTCGCTGCAGTAAAATCTGTAACGCCTCAATAAAATTGGCATAGGTGTCTCGTCTCGTTCTTTTACATTGTAACTCGTATGTCGGTCTCTGTCGCTCGCGTTCCCTAGATAGCCTCCAGCGAGGTTGCCACCAAGGGCCCAACTGTGAGCTACATTGATTTTAACGTTCCCCGGGACTGACGTACCCAGAACATAATATAGGTTTGTACGCGTCGAACCTACGTACCTCATGTATAGCGAATCAATCAGTACAATATATAGGTATTTGGATAGATAGGATGTCTGCCCGGGACGTTTGATTGAGCACCCACAAAGGGAGGATTTGTCTGAGGCTTAATTAGTAGACCAATTTGGGGATTTACATACCTACATAAATGTATAATGTACGTACAATACAGGCAGCAGTCTATATTGGCGGATGTTTGATGTCTGGTGCAGAAATCATGTGCGGGCAATAGAGGGTCTGAAGGACCTGGGAGGGGACTGTAAACTACCGCAAAGGGCCTGTGTTATTGGAGGGGGGTTATTACTATTTACCTTGGAGTCCCCTGAACGTGGCAGGTTACAGTCAAAGGACGGTCGCGGTGATGTGGCCCACAAATTGCCATATTCCGGATGCATTGAATTGAGTATAATTGGGTCGGTCCTTCAATATTGCCGTATTTTTATAATAAAGCAGCTAGTTCAATGATTGTGTGGTGTTATGATATAGGTATGCGTGCTCCTTATTGTTAGGTATGTTTTGTAGTCGAAATGATTACCAAGAGTAAAAATTAGACATACAATGACGGGTCTTCTACAAAAAGCACAGCTGGTTTTATTATCACACTTTAATAGACTACCATGACGCCTGTTTCGCCTGCCCAACTAACCTATCTAGCCCATAGATTATATTAGATTGTTACCGGAATTTTCTAGAATTTTTCGCTAGAATTTCCCTGGCTAACAGTGTTACGTACGATGCTTTCCGGTCACCCGCCGCTCCGCCGCGCCGGTATCTGCCCCAATCTGCCTTGTGGGAATTATGTACCAGAACTTCATTCCACTACCTGATACCTATAAAGTTATCTAGTTTTTTTTTTATATAAGTAAGCATAAATAAAAAACTCACTTTGGGCTAATTCATAAATCAGCTTTTGAACACTATTGTCTTTTTTCATCCTTTGTAATTTTTCTTGCCTATGTGTTTTAATTTATGGCTGATTCTGAATATCTCGCTAACAGTTTAAAAAATATGTATACGTTGTACTTCTGTATTCTGTGCTTATTTCGTTTACTCTCTTATGAATTAGTAAATTAATTTCTGAATAATTTACTAATGAATAGGTTCTTAAGACTTTAATTTAATTTCTGTATTGATATTCTTCATGCATCATTTGTAAGAGTGCAGGTCGATGCTCCCACCACATATATATATAATTTTCTTATAACGATCCGTCACTTATATTTCAATTTCCTTACTTAGCATATTTATAGCTCCGTCGAATTAAAATGTACCGTTTGCCATAAATCACAGGCTGCCAGGTTCGAGTCACGAGAACGCAAAAACTTCCAATTGGATCATAATTATATAGAGCTAGTTATAGAGCTAACGGAAGTTCACAAAAAATATATGATTTCGTGCTAGGGCTGTCTCTATTCTATTTAAAACAATAAAATATGTGAGCTGTATCGTAAACATAATACAACAATAGCTTTTGTTTGAAACCACAATATAAAATTATTTTTTTCGCCGTGTAGATTTTGTGTTCTCTATTAACGAGTCCTACTAGAGATGTTTCTCTTCCTATTCCTAGAAGAAAAAAAAATGATGGGTCGAAAACTTGGTTTTAGTAGACGTAATGTAAATGATTTTGCGAAAAATGAGTTTTCCTGGTAAAAGCTTTTAGAACTAAGCTTTGCTCTTTGCGGTTTGCGACCGCACATTTTGGACCAAAGGTGCGTAGAACGCGTCAGAACCAAATCGAAGACCCACTCATTACATAGTATTTTTTGTATTCTATTTTATTAGTAAGCTATCAACCCTGTTGTCATATCACGCATGTGTCCCATTTGACTAAACTTCTATACCTCTAAAACGCTACACCAGATGTTATGATAGCCTGATAAATGTGGCAGAGGATTATTATCACCCCATTCCAGCACGAGACCAGTTTTTATAGCGTTTCTTATAACTTTTATAGCCCTTTTTTGTTAAAAGATGTTTCGAAGTGGCATCTGATAAAGATATTGAATGCCAATCAAAAGGCATTTGGCCTTAAAAGTTGTGTTTTATTTTTTGGGAAACAGGATTTTTACTGCAAAATAAATAACGGTATTGGTGATATGGAGGTTGATCAATGATAACGTTTTGGGTATTTTTGATTGGCAGATTATTCTTCATGAAATATTCCATATATGTTCATACTTTTGGCCTCTTTTGGCCAGTATTGGCGAGTATGTTTTATCTATACATACAAGTAGCAGAGTTCACTTATTAACAGGAATTTTATTTAAAGAAAATAAAAGCTATTTATCTTTGCTATTTCTTCCATCTAAAGCATGCTATGCCTGTTCCCTTTATTCTCCAAACAAGAGCCACTTCAGTTTTATAAATATGTATATATCCTCTGAGTATCCAATCCCATCAAGCAAAGGACGTCAAAACATCCTGGCATAAATTCAAGCCCTGGTCTCGTGACGAATCGGCTCATTGTGTCGGGCTGCGGACCCGAGGTCACGGGTTCAGCTCCCGACAATGGGTTGGAACGTTCACCTCTTCGGTTACATCATTTATTTGGGCTACTTACCGACTTTGGTGGAGCATTGACTCCTTTTATGCCTACTGTCTTACGGAGAGTAGATTCATTTATTCAGCATTTATTTATTTTGCAAAACACGAACTTAACTGAATCATACTTTACAGTTAGGATGTGCGCCCAGGGTCTAGTTCTCGGTTCATACTTTAAATTGGTATTAGAATTGGAAATTTTGCGCAAATCTAGTCTTATTCATACTACATTGGAAATAAGTACTGCAACATGAGTAAGTACTCAAATTAAATTATACATAAAAGTATTACTTTTATAGTAAAAAGTAGTATTTTAGTGATTTGTATCCATGTACAAGCATGGCAAACCGACATAAAAATACAGTAGGATTGAACTACAAAAGTGATGGACGTATTTACTTAGATGTTTGAAAGCCTGCCCGTATTGGCTTGGATCTGTGGCAGGCATTTTGTAAGTATGATTCCGCCGTTTACATACGGCGTCGTCAGTTTATAAACGCTTGCTGTTATGTAAAATGCCTAAGGCAAAATGTATAATGCCTTGGTAGAAAGCAACCTAACGAACCTAATCTTACCTCCTGTCACAGACAAGTGACTTTATAACACTCCCATACCGTGATTAAAGTAAATTTGTAAAATCATAAGTTATAATGGATGCAAGATTTTGGACAAGCGTTTATAAACTGACGACGCCGTATGTAAACGGCGGAATCATACAAAATGCCTGCCACATATACATAGTTAGGTCTATATTGTACAGACCACTAGGTCAACTGAAACGATACCCGGTTCAGGTTTTGCGATATGTTAGTCTTTAGCTACTATGTACCTCCTACTCATTTCTAGGCTAGTCTTTATATAGCTATTGTTGACGGAACATTTGAAAACCTTGACCTATTTAAACCAATCTAGAATTTAATCGTCCTTTATCTTATGTCGGATGCGCGTGGGAGTTGTTTCATAAGTAACGAATAATGATAAACTGTGTTAGTAGGATATAGATATTGAAGCAGATTAGGCAGTATTGAAAAACAATGTTGGAAAACAGTATTGAATAACATTGTATTTAAAGACATGTATGTACTTATATGAATATGGTTTTCTATAGACATGTTATCTACGAATAATGGAAATAAACACGATAAGTTACTCCCTTTGAATAAAAAAAAATATGTTTTAGGTGCAGTTTGAACGGTTTTGCTATATTTTTATCAAGCATGCTTCTTTATAATTCTAAGCTTTCATGTATAGTTTCAAACGCCCATTGAATTTAAAATACACAGGAATTAAAAATGAATAATCTATATATATAAAACTCCAAGGTGACTGACTGATTGACTAACTGATATAGTGATCTATCAACGCACAGCCCAAACCACTGGACGGATTGGGCTGAAATTTGGAATGAAGGTAGATGTTATGACGTAGGCATCCGCTAAGAAAGGATTTTTGGAAATAGGGGATGCAAGTTTATCCCCTATTTCACCCCTTTAAAAGTGGCATTTCTCCATTACTTCCTAATGCGAGCGAAGCCGCAAGCACCCACTAATATAATATATATATATAGGTATGAAGCAAACATTGGTATTAATATTACTGATACAAAATAATAAGGATACCAAGCCCATGGCAATTTTTAAATTTAGAGACTAAGTAACTAGGTACTAACCTACTCAAAAATTTGCAATCCTATAACATTGACCTTTGGTGTCACTTATCTGAATACTTATCCGTGCTTATTGCTTAAACAGCATACAATGAATGTATTGTATGTACTGTACATAGCTAGGTATTTTACAAACAAACTCAATACATATCTGGATGCTTAGCACTCTCTCCTGAATCTTGTCACAGTCAGTATATTAACACATGAAACGATTCAATTAGCGAAGCAGGGTGATTTTTGTTAAAATAAATTGAGTCAACTAATTTCTCTTAACTAGGGCAATAATCATTGAGTGATGCTGTATAGATTTGTGTCGATATCTGGTACAAGTAAGTACTCCATATTTGGATTAATGCGCCACTGAATGCTATCACACCTTCAGAAATACTTGCAATAATTGAGAATCACATTCAATATTGCATCTGTGACCATGTTAAGCGCGCTGTACCTAAATTTAGCCAGTCATTTCATTCTGTGTACATTAGCAAGTCATTGACTTGTTACTTGAACTTCCTTTAGATTTGCAAAGAAGATTGGACAAAGACCTCAGAATCTTATGAATAGAACCTCCTTGGATGTAAACTTAGGCCTCTTTACAATACCACATACATGTATACAAGTGTCTTTATAAGAGTCTATTAACTTTGCAAACAAGTTTTGTTCTTTTTCTTTTTGCTGATGGAGGCTGAAAGTGTTTATAGACTTTTGAATGTACGTACAACATAAACAATTCTGGAACACACTGTCATAGTTTTTTTTCTACCAATAAACTTACCTGCTGCATCTACATAAAATGCAACTTTCTAATGCTTTACTATCTGTAACAGTAATCTTTTGGAAATTCGGGAAAAAATATTGTATCTCTGCAATGCTACAGCATTGCAAAATTGCCCTTTACAAAGGGCAATTTTTTCCTGGATTTTCCACCTTCTTGCATATCACTAGATTCTATCTTGCCAGCGACTCAACAAGCAATGAAAAATATTAGTTACCTTCCAATATATAAACCACTACTACCACTTGTATCCAATTTCAAAGTTCTACGCACCTCGTAACTTATCTTCCTTGCAACTACAACTTACTACTTATACAGGGTTACTAGGAGGAAACTTTAAGGCTCACGATTTGGGAATACTAGGAAATGTAATCAACTGTTCCAAAGCATTTTCTATATCGGAAAGTGATTGATATCTTGATTCATAGAATATTGTGACGTCATGTGCATCTATACTTATGTACATATAATAAAACTGAAGAGGGTCGAAAGTCTGAACATTGAAGATATTAAAAAAATATATTTGGAGTCACTTCGAATCGATAGCAAAACACATTCCAACAATTTCTAGCAATTTTGTCTGTTTATCTGTTTGTTTGTTAATCTAAATGCTCATCACGCAATAACGGCTTAATGGATCATCATGATTTATGGTATGTAGGTACATAGGTAGTATGAGGTCTTAGGAGTGTCATAGGCTAATTTTTATCCTGAAATAATGCGAGCGAAGCCTCGGGCGTCCACTAGTAATAAATAACTTCATCGAAATAACATGCAATGATCCAGTGCATAATACTCTTACTTGCATATACATATATACAGTTCACCGTCCTTAAATCGTGAGTTCAGTTGTAATTCGCGTGTAAGTACCACCACAGCCTAGTTCCACTATCTACAACTAACACATTTTTTATCGACCTAACCGTACCGACAATTACAGTAAAAACAGTATTAAAAACTAGGTACATGGAGTTGTTTGGTCAGCTATTTTGTGAATAAAGGGGTGGAAATAATATAATTAATATGATTAATTTATAACCAAACAAAATAACTGCGATGCATGCCTCGTTAGCTAAGTAGGTAATACCCGTACAGTAAAAAAAAAGTAATCTTATCAAAACGAGTTTTTGTTAATGTAATGAGTGTTAAATTTATTTATTTGTCCATAGGGAAATAATAGTAACTAATTAAAAACTAAACCTTATAATAAACTTAAAAATACTATAAATTAATAACTACTTATATGTATAATCTAACTTTTTTTGTCCATTACATCATAGACAAATATTTAATTTAAAAAATTATTTGATATATAGATGATGCATTATCTCTTTCCTTACATCGTGGCTAAATTTTCTGTTGCTAACCGATTCATTGCTACCCATTAAAAGCGAGTTGAACGACCTCCCCGCGGCGACCTTTGGTGCTGGCTGCATATTCATGGCTGAACAAAGGGCACACGGGGACCCTAATACCGCTTAGTAATCGACATAGATAAATGCAGCTCCTACTTCTAACACAGAAATAATTAAAATAAATAAATAATTATTTGATTCGAAGGAGGGATTCCAAGGGGCAGGTATATTTTTTATCAGGTGAAGGTCGTTTTTAAGTGATTGTATGTTACTAATCATCTGCATTAGCTGTTGATTCTGAGCGAAAGTATTTGCTTCAATCGTAAATTGATAAGCTGTGCTCATCTAATAAATATGTTTTTTAAACTAGCGTCTCGCAGTTGTACCCGGTTATCCGAGATAAAAAGTAGCTATGTGTTTATCCAAACTCTAATCTATCTCCACACCTAATTTCGTTCAAATCTATTCACCCATTTCATCGTTAAGAAATAACAAGCAGATACTTTCGCACACACACGCACCTTTGCTCATATTTTAGTGTGATTATAATTCGCTGACTAACTCAATAAGATAAGGCTTATTATCTACTCTGTGTCTCTTGTTACTCTGTCACCTTTTCCGATGCATTAGCAGAGAGCGGAAGTCCCATCAGCTAAAAGTGATTTCCTTTTAGTAACCTAATCTAAGCTTTACCCTTAACGAATCCAATTTTCTATGTTGGTGCCACAGTATCGAATATACTTCGCCATTTCCTATCGCGACCTTCCCTTGACTTCCGTTTGGTCCAATTCTTTGATTTACTTAGTTTATGGAGGTATCTATTGGAAAAAAAATGCGATGGAAATCGGTTGAACATGTTAATTTGATGAAAACTAATTAAAAATACTTAAAATGAAATACTTAAAACGGACAAATTTTAGAACGTTTCGCTGTTACTAGTTATTATACAAGGTTCACCTCTAACATAAATACATATTTTAGCTCTGTACGAAAATATTTATATTATAAAATACATTTTCAAAGTAAATTCCTCGAAATTCCTAGATTTTCATTTGATAGATATACAAGGAATTTCTTGGTATTTCATTTTGCTACGAAAAACAAACAAACAAATGTTTCCTTTGGGCCTTATTTTTTGCGGAAAAATAAACAAATGAATTCTTATTACTTGGGAACGTAAATACGCCTTTGTAAATTCAATACCTACAAAAAATGCCGATTCGTAATTTAGGCGCACGAGCGGCAGAAAATTCTAGACTATTCGTCCTTATCACGTTCCTAGGTAGAATATGTTGAGAATTTTCAGCGGAAAAAAGAGCGAGTCGACCTTTAGACGTCCGCAGTGGAAATTAGAATGTTCCGAGTGACTCTGTCTACAATTTACATAGACAAACAGTTTAGTTAGCTTGTTTAAAGTTGGGACGCTGGCGATTGCCCGCCATTTTCTTTAGAGTTTGTTTGTGTATGCCTAGTTTTAACCTATATTTTTTCTACTAATCTTATTGTAAATTTGCTTGTACTTGGACGTATATGGCGGAAAATTCTTAGAGCCATTTATTTTAATTTGCTGACTTAGTTTTAAACCTTGGTAACTTTTGAAATTGTTAAGATGTAATAGGTGCCTAGTCCTTTCAACGTGTAATCTAATCACCAACTCCATGTATTTATACTTTTGTAGGTACGTCTTTTAATTTTGCCATCAACAAGTATATTCAATGACCTAGATCAATCTATTTACAGACTAAAATATACATTAATGCTCATATTTTCCACTTCTCCGAGCTAAGTCGTAGTTTTCCGAGCTGTTGCGCGCTGTCGATGTTGAGCGCGCTGTGATTTATCATGCTGTCTTTTCATCTCCCATCACACGAAGCTACGGAATATATTTGCATATTAGAGGAAGGTTAGGTATTATGAAAATAAATTATTAATTCTCAAGATGTACTACTTACGAGCTATGTAGGTATTTGCCGGCCCAGATTTTTCTATGCAAGATAGGTGAACTCGAGTTTGAAAACAATTCTTATCATACTCTTTTCTGCATCATTTATAACGAATCTGCCAATCGCACTTCGTTTTAATCAACAAACCCTCTAAATTAGACTACCTACTTCAATTTTGAGAACTTCCTGGTCGACGGTGTAAAGATATATAAACTCAACTAAATTTCTTATGTATCGGAAATGTAATACTCTTACAATCAACTGAAACGCTTCAGCTTCTCTCCTCTCAAATCCTACATGTTTTTAATTCAATGTCTTTATTGCCATCACATAAAATACAATTTAATGCTACAAGATTTGCACCCTGTGCTTATAATTGTATATTCTAAGACTATATACTATACTTACTACTTTACTGCAAAAAAAAATCTAACTACAATCAACATACCCAGTGTCGTATATCTTTCTTTACTTTCTGTCCTGAAAAGAACTGCTTATCAAGAAAGTCCAACTGTCCAACTACATAACCCCCTAGGGTAAGTACTCGTATCTCCACTTCAGCAGATCTATACTACATACCTAAAGTAAACTGTATATAGAAGTGGTGTAACAGTGTAAGGATCTCTCGGGACAGAATGGAATTGCTGTGAGTGACCTCATCAAGATGTAGAGAATGAGGTTTACAGACACATACTGGGAAGGACGAATAAATGTGTTCTAAACCCTTTACTGTACTTACATTGGGCACCGTTTTATCCAAACAGATATGCCATAGTTGGTTACGGATGGAAGTTCAGTTGTATTATAGAATCATATTCTATGGTGGTATAAGTCTTCCTATGGGTGACATATGAATACCAGCAAGTTATATGTCTGATTGTTAGCATTCTATAGTTTAGTAAGTTGCTGTACATATTTCCCATTTATATACCTTAACACGACCGAGTTCCTCCAGGCTTATAATGATTAATACCCTGGGACGTGAAATAAGATTCAAATATAAACTCTATAGATACGTAACTCTACCAGCAAGTTGTCAGGGAATGACCTCATCGCGACATCTCTTCAGATCGGGGTTTATAAGCTAAACTTCGACTATCCAAGCTGATTGGCTGTCTGAAGCTGTAGGATCAACTTATTCTGTTAGATAACTTGGGACCGTGGCAGAATATACATAGCTAGTAAGTTAAGTTATATACCTATTTTACATGGGGTTATGTATTTGCGAATTAAAGTGACTGTTCAAACTCTTCACACTAGAGTTAACCAATCTCATACGATAAGAAGTACTATGATCCCCAACAGATAGATGTGTATCCACTTTCAGAAAAATAAGAAAGTCAAATATAAATACAAAATTATTTATTTATCTTTACAAAGTTAAAGCTTTGATATAATAGCTCACTGCATCTGATACTTTTCTGCACCCAAACTGCCACAGAATTAGTCATAGTAGAGTGACTTATCAGTTGCATATAATAAATATTATATACATACCTAGGTGGGTTATATACCTATGTATTACACGTGCCGGATTTAATATCATTGTTACGGCCAGGGCCGTAATAAACATATAATTTGTCCTTGGTTCTAATTAAGATTTCCACGAATATAATACCTGGTACCTACAAATGATTTTTACGCTTATTTTTACGCTCCAACAAATAACTGATTTATCAGATAAGGTGGGTGAGATCATGGGATATAGTTCATCCCTTTGTTTATCTTTAGTTTTTTTTATTTTCATCGATCAGCAAGTTGTCTGAAACAACGACTACAGTGCCCCTTGTCCGGGTGCACAAGTAACACTATGGTCGAAGGTAGAAAAGGTGTTTTACCAACTAAGTGCTTTGTGTAGGAACTAAACCATCCTAACTTACCATGGTTGTCAGGCATTACAACGTGTCTAACTAATGCACGAAGATTTGAATAGGACTATGAAGCACTCTGAGGATATACTAGTCATATACGAGTATTTATGAGTGAATTCATGCATTAACAGCACACTGTCTGTAAAGTAGCTGTAACAATCTATAATGTAGTAAAATAATACAAACTTCAAAGAAGCTACGGCCTTTTTTTGTACATCAGTAATTTCATTTAGGTATTTGCAGGATTATACCAAACCCTTAAAAACATAATAATACATACAGCCTAATCTTTCACATAAAACGAATGAAATCAGCTTTTTCTACATCATGTGGGTGGTTTAGGTACGTACTTAGTTATTTATATGTAGGTATCGTATTGTATCGTAACAATAGATCCGTATCGGAGAGGTTTGCGAACAATGGATGGATATGTTGTAGATAAATGTCTATGTATGCTTGTACATACAGGCGCACTAGAAACTAGACCGGACAACATAGTAGACTAAAGCTATTCTGGTTGTCATTGTTATATATTCCTATACAGGTCCAATCTATCCATACAATAAAGCTCAAGAGGATCAAATACCTTTGCATACTTAGAAGATATTAGAAAAAAAAAATATGTTTCGGTGTACTTTTAATTGATAATAAAACACATTTCAGCAGTTTTTATATTTTTTGGTTGCTTCTCTGTGTCTCTTGTCTCTTGGTCAAATACGTGAAAGTCAGAGGAACCAAAATTCAAATCGTAGAAGCAGCAGTCTTATCTAAAAATATAATATAACTAGTAGACGCCCACGGCTTCGCACGCGTTATATCTGGATAAAATGCAAATACAAATACAAATACAAATACAAATACAAATACAAATTATTTATTCATAACTCCATAGTTACAAGTCAGAAGATACATGTACATGTATTGTTTACAATAGTAAACTTAATATAAATTGAAATGTATTGTATATAAAAATATTAATTAATTATTAGATAATGTCAAAATTCTAAATGTAGCCTATGACACTCCTAAGACCTCATACTACCTATATACCAAAAATAATGAAGATCTGTTCAGCCGTTTTTTGCGTTATGAGCGTTTAAATAAACAGAGACACAGATAACTAGATAAACCGAAAAAAATTACATAAATTGTTGAAACGTGTTCTGTTATGAAATCTAAGTATCTCCAATCATTTTTTTTAAATATCATCAATATTCAGATTTTCTACCCTCTTCAGCTTTATTATATGTATAAATAGGTAGATTAGCAAATGCCTCAGTCACAAGCCAGCCCCATACATGAGTAGGCAATGCATGAAGTTAGGAAGTAGGTAGGTAGGTATGTGAGCTATCTCTCCATCCTCGAATACCTCCAGGTATTAAGGCTAGGTCACGGCTTATCTCGGAATCACTTTAGTTCTATTTGGGGCGTTATTTCTGACGTGCCGGGTATAATAGACTGAGGAAATCACAGAACGCATATGTATACTTTTACTACGGAGAATTTACAATAATAAAATAAGAAAACAAGGGAAGAAAAACTAAACATACTACTTCAAACTACTACAAAAAAGGGCACTTAGAAAATCTTTAGAAAAGCCTAAAGATAATCTAAGTGCTCCAGCCCACTACCAGAGGGCAGCGTGCCCAGCATACTGGCCGCATTACCACGCTGGATGGCAATGCTGATACGTTGAAAATAAATCAAGAATTTCGAATCTTTTTATGTATAAAATATATAATATCAGTGTAGTATTTTTAACTTTTTGTAAGGTACTTTTAATGTGTCACAGACACAGAGATATATGAATAACAACATGGTTAAACTTGTAATTTACCATTCTTTGGTTGAGTTTTATTCAGTGTTTTACACAGTACCCTACATTTTAATATTTGTATTCGGTCTGAAATTTATCCAGTCACATAATACCAGACACTTAGGTACCTGCCGTCCTGTATACAATTCATACATACATATTATACTACTACTAAGTATAGCTAGGTATTTGTAGGTAAGCTAGATAAGTTCTAATCTCATAAGTGGTTTTGAAGCTTGCCAGCGTTAATTAAGTTTATTTTAATTTATATTTGCGTAATTCCGTCTCAGGGTTCTGCATTTTCCTAGCTTCCCTGCATAATACCTTATGTAAATCTAAGTAGGGATTGTGTGGTTTAATGTAAATAGGGATCTAAGCTACGTAGGTACCTACATGTGGATTTAGTTAAGACAAACCCTATTATAAACGTTATATTTGCTTTAAAACCAGTTACGATTACTATTTCCGATGTAGATTTCTTTTATAAATAGGCTGGAAAAAGATTCATATTTTGTCCGTACAAAGGTTGAGAATAACCCCAATGTTCTTATGATTTTTTGCTCAAAGTAATCGTATTATGTACCTATATTAAACCTGTGTATGTAATTGTTCCTTTTACTCGGAAAACCCTTACGTTTTTCAAAAGCTCTAATTCTTCTATTCAAAGTTTTCCTCAGCAACTGGTTTCCCTGGCAGCTAATGTATCCAAGGGTAGGATATCGTTAATTGTTGGTTTTATGTTACAGCAATTTAGGTTCCTATAGCCGGCTAAGTGGAAAACATCATTAAGGATTGTTTCTGCTCAAACCTATGTTGTTTCTAGAAAGAAGATTAGTTACGAGTAAATATACTAAATGTTTCCGTACAAAAAAAAAAAAAAAAAAAAACATCTTAGTGATTTGGATTTATCAATACCATAGCTGTTTATAATGCCACATAGTAGGCTTAGATTTAGGTAATTATTTAGGTGGTCTACTTTCAAACTAACATTTTAGTGTCCTACAAATTGTATTTGAATGGATATGTCCTAGATACCTACTGAAACATAGGTTGTAATTACTTTCCAACTGGTCTCTTAAAAAATGTAGCAACTTTGTACATTATTTAGTAATTTCCTAAATTGCCTCAATTTAGTCTAATTTTACTAAAGTTTTGATTATTTTTTTCACATAGAAAGGTTTTATAGCGCTTTTTCTTTATTTTTCTTGAATTATACCACATCTACATATATGTATTATACATACATACAGTTATGTATTATTCTGTATTTACCTGCAAAATCTATTTGCACCATAAATAAATCAGTGGAATTCTGATACCGCAATCTTTATTTCAGATACAAAGAGAGAATATTATTTTTCTACAAAATGTTCTACGTTGAAATGTACTATTGTCTATAGGTACCTTTACAATGGTATAGTTATGTGTTGTGTCTCTGTTTACATTTCTACTCGTACCACTATTTACTTTATGAAATTGAATTGGTGTTTTCCCGATGGGTTTTCTTTTCAACAGGGACTAACCCCTACCCCTCTACGGTTGGTTTACTACACAAAACTTTGTTTAACGCCTTTTGCTTGAGCCTCTACTACCCTATCTTTTGTACCGTTTGGGTCCACTTATCCAATCTGTGGTACTTTAAAAATACAAGAGCATGTTTACATTTCATAATGGTCGCTGAATTTCTTGGCAGTGATCGATCAGGAATATAAAAGGGGTGCTATAAAAAATATAAAAGGGTGGTTTTATATGTTCGTAACTCTTAATTTGTTCATTAATTTTACAGGGACTTAATTTTTCATGAAAAACATTACTAATCCGGATACAAACTTCATGAAAAAAACGATTAACCTAGTACTGTCAAATAAAATAAAGGCGGTACTAATACACCAACATAAATGAATAAAAGTTTATATTTTCAAACTGTATCGGATTAAGCACAAATCTCCTTTACTTAAAGGTTTTCTGAGACCTTTGTCTCAATTTCCTTGTCCGCATTACTTTTCAAATCCGCACTGATCCTATCGGAAAAAGAAGCCTCCTAAAGTGAACCAGTTTCCTTCTGCTTCAGAACCAGCCGACTTCCGAGCCGCTTATTTCGTTGAGAGAGGTTCAAAGATGTTCAAAGATCTTCATCTGGTGAAATTCTCAAGTATTAATTTTCAGATGTACACAAAGTTATAATTTTTAGATGTATGTTGAGTTTTTTGCACGTAACTAATATCTACTCGTATTAAGTACACTTTACTTATCTGCTGCTATTATACAAATCATTTCATTCTGCTATAACAATCATCCTCAACTTTATTATTGGTGCGTGCTACTTGCGTTAGTATTTAAATCGATCAAGCGAAGCATTTGCAATAAATCATTAGAACATTAGAAAATATTCTGTTTTCAAATTAAGAAATTCAAATCACTCATATTAAATTTCTGACATATGGGAACGGGGTTGAAGCGTTCCTAATATTCACAGTAGAATGTGTAACGTAAATGTGTAATCATTGTGATAACGTGATCAATGCAAAGCGCTGTTCCACACAAATTCCACTGTTCAAAACCCAGCAATCCAAACTGGTATGGGGGTAAATACGAAAACGTGATCTGGAATAGTTTCTCTACAGCCCGTCTATCGAAATATGCTATGATTTGTGATAATGGCTCAACTAAGCTGATTTGTATTCAATCGACACATAGAACGTCTCAATCGATGCAAACGTAGCCAGTTCGAACTGAAGACCTTTGTTCTTCGAATTTATTAGGGTTATTCTGTCTGTCTGTTGAAATGCTCGGAAGGATAAAGTAAATATCATTCGCTTCGTACATAGTACTACGCAATACATACTCGTATTTACTGGATACTTGTATGTTTTCTGAAACGGGATTCCGCTTGGAATTTCTGTTTCAATTCAATCCAGGCCGTGTCAACAGTTTATTAGCATTTTGTTTGTTTTCCAGGTTGTTATATATTTCCTTACTTTTTACCAGATATACCAGATTCTGTTATCCCTCTCATAACTGAGCTTTGCCATAAACGGGGCTCAATTCGTAGAATTTTCTATTGTGATTTTGACATAGCTCTAGGTACACATTCGTTTTTAACCTTACATTCCAGTGAGGGGACCTATAAATACGTATAGGAATGAAATCGATTATTCTCTGAATTCTCTGGTTTATTTATTATAATTTAATTTTATTCAATAATCAAGGATACCAGCAGCTACAGGCATAAGTCGTAATTACATTCTCAGATAATATAAAGATCACAGATATCTCCATACAATCTACATGGCATTTTCCATGTGTCTGTATGGAATGCAGTTGGTTCCCACTAAGAAACATGCCTCAAAGTAAAGGCAAAGGCTAAAGATCGCGCTGCGGGAACCTACCTTTTATGACAGAACACTGCAGATTCTCTTGATAATATTCAACAGCTTCAAGAATATGCCTGTAACCTTTTCCTGTCACCTTTTGGTTCTCCAAAAGGGATAATCATGAGACGAACAAAGTAAGTAAGGATAATGGCCATTTGTGTAATATAATAGCCATTGTTAACCCTAAAACGTGTGTTGTTGTTGCTAAATATAATTAGAGTTATTTGAGCTTTTAGTCTCAAGCCTTTCACTGATACAAGTAATTTATTCGAGTATCGTATTTATATTGTTTCGTTACTTCTTTTTGGTGAAGGTTGCTTTTGAGCAACGACGAATAAAGCTACCTTATGGTCACTTCAATAATATAAGTTGCATGATTTAGTTTTTCACAGAACGTTTTTATAAACAACAACGTTACCACTGTTTAAGAACCCCTTCCTTAGCTCATGATCAAAAATAAGTATTAGTTTCCTACATACAACAAACATATTGCAGTAAGTATCCAAGCAGTACATGAAACGCATGAGTCATGCCACTAACATCGTAATGGCCGTTAATAACTCGCGTTAAATCAAACGCAGCTTCTGAACCGTATTCCTGACTCCAACACTCATGCTGGTATTCTGGCTTCTAAACATTGATATAGAACACTTACAGCACCGAACATGTAATAATTTCTAACAGTATTGGACTAAAAAATTAACTACAGGGAATACTCGCTTTACAGCACATGTTAATGCCCCAGATATCAGGATAGAGAAATTGCGTTTGTAAACCCATAAAGTTATTTTTACATGATATAAATTCGCGTTTGACTATAGCCCGTTGATGTTAAGCATTGCTGCTGCGTAGGGTGTAACTTCCTTACCTAAAAGGTACTAATTAAACTAGACTTGAAGATCCTAGAAGTCTCTGAGGTTTATAGCTCGCAGGAAACATGGCTTCAGTTACAATGTTCATTTGTCAAAAAATATTGCCGTTTCTATTTATGTGTATTGTATTGATATTGCACTCTCATTTCGTAACAAATTGAAAGTGTAACACACTCGTGCTACATTCGGTAACCGTTTTTCATTTGTGTTAATTTTTTGGCAATGTCTCTCTTATACTTATAGTTTTATGTCTGTGATCCCTAGTCACTCTGTTTAGTGAGACACAAATCACACGCTCGTGTGAAAGTTAGAATGCAACTGGATCAGACCACCGCGGCTCGAAAACTTTGTTTTAGACTTAACTGTTCGTTAGGATCAAGTGATAGTTCAGCTGTGCCGGAGGAATTCGCTGGATGGGTGGCCTTAAAGTGGTAACAAGCTGTCATCTTCAGAAAACGATGTAACGAGTTGTATTGAATAAGAATATACTAACTAAATGTGTAGGTATGCATCCATAACTAATTTTGTATGGTAGACTATTAGTATGGTCCACAATTATTATCTATAAAAAACCTGGCTAGTAAGAAGTGCCAAATGTCAAGCTTATACGTTCCGGCTTAGTTTACTAATAGTTTTTTTTGTATCTTATTTACATATGACGGAAAATGTATGGATAAACTTAAAAACGACGGTAGAAGTATGTGGATGTAATCGTAAAACCTATCAAGCTAAACTAGCTGTACTTATAGTTGTACTATTTCCGTAAAACTCTTACATAGACCTCTAATATTTCAATACATCTATGAGTGTTATCTATAGAATCCAAAAGCCCTACTAAGCCCGTAGGTGGTTGCAAATCCCCCGTACGTGTGAAAGTTCCTAATGCCCCGCGTGTGTACACGGCCGTTGCACTGTGTTGCACCGCGAGATGCCTATCTGCCCCGCGTTGCACTGTTAGATGCTTATCTGCACCGTGCAAGGTCTGATGATGTTATTACTCCTGCATGTACCAAAAAGTTTATTGTTAACGTTTTGTAAATGCTGTGTACAACGTTTTTAATGATTGTTTTTAGTAAACTTGTTATTTTTTGGCCAAATTTTTGCATCAAATTTTAATTTGCCAAACTTTGTTGTTATTTCTTCTTTAAATGCACCAGTCAAGGCAAAAGGAGAAGCGAATATTCAAATCACATCTTATAAACTCCAGTTCACACTTTAACCTCTTGGTGGTAAATCATATACACGTGTTCTACACTTAGCTTTCGTATTTCTAACTGTAACTCTCATGACTCTTCGTTTTGATGACGTATAGCTTTTACAGAGATTGCTTATTCATTTTTAGAGGGTGTGAAATAGAGATGTATGATGGGGCGGCTCTGATTTAGGGGGACTGAAATAAACATAACTGGATTAAGGTGCTTCGTCAAGCGACCATTGTAATGTCAACTAGTTACTAGTTACCACAGATAACGTGTTAGTTACAATCTGTTATCGATTGGTAATGCTTTAAATAAGATAAAAAGATAAGATAAAGATAAAGAATCTTTATTGATAATGTAAAGTTGTAACATACATAGGTATAGGTATAAGTACTAATATCACAGAATATGCTACACAAATTACAATATCTCGTCAAATTGAATTTATAACATTTAGTTTTTATAAAATTTTAGAAGTTACAATGTCTAGCTTTATTAATAAAATAATGAAATTTTTTGTTATTAAAATCATGTCAAACATAATAAAGAAATGATTCCATGTGATGCTAATCTGACACCTGATGCGGGGTTAAATTTATTATGTAAACGTTGCTAAAGGTAACAGATACTTCACCACAGCACCACCTATCCAATGCTGCGCCCTTATCTATCTAATCTCATGTATCTATAGGTATAATATCTGTTTTCTTCATAAATTACATTTAATAAAACTATCCAACAGTTCATATCGCAATGGGATGTTGACGACGCACCTTAAACTACAAGTCGTTACTCAAATCATAAGTGGTTGTGACATGTATTCAATTTAGTCTTCAAAAGCTATGCTCGTTAAGATCGTTACGGTGGAGTGTTCGTGTACTTCGTGTGCTTGCAGGCTCCTAATTTACACCAAGTAATTTGATGTGCTGCAGCAGTCAAATTCTCCATTTCCGTTATTGTCACAGTTGTAGCCTATATTTGGCCATACTGGGATTATCATCCTCTCTATAATCTACTGAATATCGATAGACCTTGCTTTTTTATAACAAAAATTAATGATAGAATAAACAAGATGTGTGCCTAGTGGAAAAATTACACTTGTCCATTCTCCTTCCAAGCTTTGGATTTCAACACCAGCACTTAGCTGCACTGAGGTACAAAACTTACAATAAAACCTTTCTTGAAGACCAATGTTTTCTCGCGCGATGCTTTTAGCTAGTGACAACACTCTACGTCGTCACGCCCCAGCAGTTATCCTCGTATATCTACGTTAAGCTTTTATACCACTTAGCTTGGTATCGACCCGGTGTCCCGATATTTGATAGCTCAGTCATTAGCCACCTCTAACGAGAGCTCTCAGTTGCAGGCTCTGAACTTAGCTCCAGAGACACTCCTGTATGTACTACCTTTATATCTGTATATCTCGTGGAAGTCATGGCCTTAGCGATGCCATTCCCGGTGTCCCGATATTTGATAGCTCAGTCATCAGCCACCTCTAACGAGAGCTCTCAGTTGCAGGCTCTGAACTTAGCTCCAGAGACACTCCTGTATGTACTACCTTTATATCTGTATATCTCGTGAAAGTCATGGCCTTAGCGATGTCATTCAACGATCCACCATAGACTTCATAAACTACAAGCGCTCTCGACATCTACTCGGTCGGCTATCGACCGCATAACCCCGATACAACACATGCGGAAAATTCGCCTCCGAAAACAGTGTTGACACCTATAAAGGGTACAAGTATGTCGGGAAATGGAAGCTTTCTGTGGAAGGGAGCGGAGGGGGAGCGCGGTCGATCGCCTCTGAGACGTGCACGGAGCGGCAACCTCGCGGGGCGGGCGGGGCGCGGGGGAAGCAGCAACGTCGCGCGATCAGCTGTTGCCCGGACCACTTTATAAATTCAAAACAGGCGCAAAAACGTGACGCTGCCGTGGCCCGGGATGGATGGCGCCGCGATCTGGGACAGCCCGGGAATGCAGCTCATCTGCGAAAGTGATTTAATTTCTTGCAGAATGCAGTTACAGTTGCATTAAACTTGTTCAAACGTAGGAATGCTGGGGAGCTAGAATATAAAGGCGTTGAGCATGCGAATCTATAATAATATATATATCCTACTTACCTATAATAATATTTTTCTGTAAATATTAGTCCTTAAAGTTTTTGAAATCAAAACAATTTATGTAAGTTAAGAGGATCGTGCCATTTCTGGTTCCATCAAACTGTACAACATACAATTCCCAGCCTAATTCTCTTACGTAACAATACAGCTACAGCACTAAACCCAGATCCCACTAGCACAGGGAGCCCTACAAAACACAAATACATAACCTAGCTCAATCTTTCATCTCAGTGAAACTAAATTCCCGGGCGAGGAGCTAGCGCACGCGGAAGGAACTGCAGGCGCGGGGGGGGTGAGGTAGCTCAATAATTTGCGTGCGGGGGGCGGGGAGCAGTGCAATAGCCGGCCGTCCCGCCCGCAGCCCGCCGCCGCCGCGCCGTCCCGCCGCTGACACAAGGTCACTGCCGATGTTCACGCGACTCTACTCGTTCCATTCATGAGACACAATTAGGTTCCATTTTCGAATTTTCGTTCTATTTTCGAACTCTATAATTAGGTTTGTGGTTCTGTTCTATTTTTGGATTTTGGACGGAATAAGGGTAGGACGTTTGAGGATTGTGATTGATGTCTCATATTTGTCACGAATATGTGTGACTTACGAGGTAGGACCTACATGTCCGTGTTAGGGTTAAATATATTGAGGTGTGTTTTTGCAATGGTAAGGAAGATATTGCAGGAAGTAAGTAGGTATTATCTTTAAAATGTTTTACCTTTTTGAAAAAGAAATAGAAATGTACGATTTTCATCTTTTTATTTATTTATTTATTTATAATGGTACACAAAACAGAATGTGTTCACAAATAAGCTAAGTATACTTTCAAAACTGGTTTTGATCCAGAACAAATTCCTAAAATAAGTGTACACAGCTTGAACAACATAAATGCGATTAATAATTTCAAAAACCTGAGTTAGACAGAGAACACAGTACCTAACTGGTACTGTATTCTCTGTCTAACAAACACACAAAAATAACGATAATCAAGGACAACATAATTACAGACTAAATTGTATCTTACAATTAGTGATCATATAGAGCTTTGCATTAAAATAGCTATCATCTATACGCTTCTGTGTTTTTCACAGTTTTCCACCATCTAATGACTACTTACCTACATCCTATATTATCGACACTACCAATAAATAATGTGAATGTAAAGTAATGTGCAACATAGCACACTGGCAGTACTGGCACAGAACCCCAGCAGTGGGTAGGTACAACCTAGGTAGGTATGCGACTATGCGTGGAGATAGATCCATCTCTGTCCACTTATCAATCTCAATCACGTCCGCTTCCACGCTCCGCCACGTACAGGGTTACTGGTAACGAATGACTAAATAGCGAAATAAAAGAATAGGCTACTAGGTAAGTCATGGCACAGAATATCTACATAATGTCATGGTTAGTAAAAAGTAAGTTCACATGGCAGTGGTGAAGTCAAGTATCATAACAGTTTATTATTATGTTTGGTAAGTTAGGTTAGAAGTATTTTTTAAGATGTCGCCCTGTAAAAAAGTAGGCTTTCGATGCATTTTTTTCTGTTATTTAACCTTTATCTACTTATATTTGTAAATATTTTGTGGGTGGGTGGGAATTTTTCTTCTCACTCTTTTCATCATCTCAATTATAGCTTAGAAATAGGCGAAAACTATAAACAAAATACATAGCATCACCTTAAAGAAATTATTATACTACCTTTCCACACATTAGATCACTAATGATGTTTACAACTAACCCTGTATATATGCACATCGCACGCAATAAATTGCGAAGTTTCGTCTGATTGAGCTCGGGAAGAAAAGCGGCTACTTTCACACCCACAGCCGCTGGAAACTGCACTTTCTATCCACTAGCAGATATTATACAGAGAGACATTGTAAGATGTCTCTAGATGTCGCTTACTTATTTCTATTTATTTTGTATCTGCACTAGTGGATGCTACGTTCACTTGCGTTCTCGGGATAAAAAGTAACAAATGTCATTATCATCATCAGCCTAATGAGATGAGACCCACTGCTGGGTAAAGGCCTCCTGCCTCTTACGCCAATACTCCCCGTCTTGCCCTGTTCTTGCCCAGATGTTTCCCGCTGAACTTTCTAATACGTTGCACAGGTTTCTTATACGTACTATCACCACACACAAAATCTCGTCGGTTCGTTGCGGCGTAAAAGCAAACAAAACCAACTCAGATACTTTTGATCTTATAAAATAATGGTATGGTAGCATCTAACAATGAATCTACAATATTTATGGACCAAATATTGTTGACCATAGTGGGAGCCCCGCAGTGCTGTTTGCGTTATTTTGGGATGATTGCAAGGGTTTACTTAGGTTAATCCCATCCAAATCAGTTCAGCTATATAAGCGTGAAGAAAAAACATATAAATATTTTATACTCTCTCATATTTTCCGTCTTACGAAAAAATTTGTTATTTCAACATGTCCAACGTCAATAGATATAATGAAGTTCCTTCCTGAAATTCCCTCCCACATATATTACATAATAGATACATAATGTAGGTTGTTGGTACATATGTACATCGACAAAACTGCGTCTTTATTATAGTCTATAGTCCCCATCGATAAAGCTCAGCATTTTCTAGAAATTGCTAGAAAACTGTCCTTTCCCTTATTCCTTTAGTGGCGCCCCCTAACGCCATTTTTCAATACAACATTCCACACTTTGGTATTTCCTCATTTCGAACTCTTGTCTATACAGGGTTGTTGGTAAATCATGAATTCCCTTTTCCGAGTGCCTTAAGTATATAAAAAAAACATATATGTCATGTACAAAGTTTGTAGAACAGTTTTTAAATGTATGGCGATGCTACATTATTTTTTATGCACCTTACTTTTTATAAGGTGTTTCAATTATCATAGGTTTTGTCTTCACTCATTGTCAAAACTATAAATGCCACTTTACAACTGGTGTTTTGTTGTTGTTATTGTCACAATAAGTGCAACTGTTTATCGTTTTTGCTCATTGATATTTTTTGAAATGAGGCTTTAAAAGTCGTAGAGTAAAACTGTTTCATTTTTACTAACTTGACTTCTTTTTAAAGGGTTCTGTTAGCTAACCCTGTATGAAACAAACATGAAGTGCATGCCGTTGTCCAAAAGCGACAAAATAAATAAAACAATAACTTGGACAGCATTTCTCGGTTTTTTTATTCTCGTGGGAAAATATTATTTTCATTTTCTCTCGATAGTTATGGGACTAGTTTTGTATTGGACTTGGTTTATTGAATTACTTCTTGTTAGATTTGTTGGTTTAATGAAAAAGGTTGATTAAGTATTATGTTTTGGCCTTAGGTAGGTACATTATTTGGTAGCCCAGTATTTTTTTAGATACTATTTAATTTGGTCATAATCATCATCATCATCATCATCAGCCCGCTATCGCCAACTGCTGAGCCTATGCTCTATGCCTATGGCCTATGCCTCTCTTCTTTAATTTGGTAATAAAGTGGAAATAATGATGTCGGGATCGACAAAATCATATTTAGAATTCGGTTCCATACAAACATTCCTTCATAATCGGATCTGTTATTTGAGTACAAAGGATGTTCTTTTTTGTCTTTATTTTATTAATCAAAAATTACCTGGTCATTATTTTGACTGGAACTGTTTACATTATTACAAATTAAGTTGTTGTGATATTTATGATAAATTCAGTAATTTTATTTGGTACCTACAGGTGCCTGTCCCGTATTACATTACCCATAAAAGGAGGTTAACGGAATATTTAAATGTAATTTTTGTACTTTGTCCGGCGCAGCTAATTAAACTGAACCTATTATTATGCTTTTATAATACTGCGAAACGTAGACAAATATATCCCGAGACAACTCTTTACCCATACAAAATTAACATTATAAAATGTGCAGCGTAGTAAAAACCTAATAATTTTTAAAATTCTCATTGAAAGTATTACAAAATACGCATCAATACCTACTGCTCTATTAGCGAATTATCAAAAGCCGTAGACAACTTTTGTTGGTTTGGATATTTTGAAAAAGGTTATGCGTTAGTTGCCTGTAATCTGCATACGGATATGTTTTCGTTAATTAGAATGTTCTAGGCGTTCTAATCAGCACGTTCACTCATTTCGCATCACACTTCTTTCGCTACAGAAAAGCAGCTTACAGATATACCGCCTTCATTTGACATATGTTTGATGAAAGTTGATCGTCATATTTAGACGTCTATATCATACACTATCGTTGTTCCGGTTGAATATTCAAAAAAGTGATACATTAATATTCATAACAACGGCAGCGGCCGCATTATAAAAACAAATAATTCCATGCATAAACCCGACAATAATTACACTTTTATACCAATTATGACATAGCTCGTATCAATGCATTCATAAATTTTATATTTCTATAGTTAGGGCTAGGATACACGGACGTACTCACGATAGGTACAAGATTTCGCCTTAAATCTCCATAGCAACTTCAAAAATCTCATTGAACTAAACTTATAAACGTTGTAATATTAAGTATTAGGTGTAAAGAAGGCGATTTTTTGTTTCAGATAAAAATTAGTTTTATTTACTTTATCTATATATGCAAATGCCTACGAATAACATACCAAAGAGCAAAGACAATCAGTAGCTTTTTGCAGCTTGTAAGAATAAAGAAATCCGAAGCCACGCACTCTTTTAGACGAGATTTTCGCGGATATATTATAGAACAAGAAACTATACTACAATTTACAAAAACCTGAATCACTTGTCAGTAAATTTGCTAGCTAATTTGGGCTATAACCATGTTTACCTATTGTATAAATTAATAACTCTTGTTATACGAGGCTAGGAGCTAGGTGTACGAGTGTACACCTTGCGTACGCCAGTGCACCCGCGCCTTACTTAAATACACACTAATTGCTGCAATTATGAAATGATTAATTGATTCCATTACATCCAATTTAAGGATAATTGCAATATAACTCTTGTCATACAACTCTCATTAAATTACTCAATTACAGGTTCGTGGTGTAAAAGCGTAACACATGCATATTGGTTTTTTTAACCGATTTCAACAAAGAGGTTATTGGTTTTAGTTTATAATCACTTGACGTTTGTCTTGTAATAATCTTGTATCATGTATTAAATAAATAAATAAATATTTCATGACATATCACACAGCGCCATCTAGCCTCATACTAAGCTTACGCTTGTATCTTGGGAACTAGATAACGGATATAATACATACATATATACTTTTATTTTGTAAATACATACTTATTATACATAGAAACGATCGGACTCAACACAAGTAATTACAAATTTTAATATTCATAATTACTTGTGTTATGCGGGAATCGAACCCGCACCCCTAGATTAGAAGGCAGAGCCACTACCAACTAAGTTAACGGAGCAGTCAATTGTATTGTATTGAGTATTGGTCTTTTGTAATACTTACCATGCATATATCGACAAAATTATGCTTTATACCATATTCAGTGAATGACTTATGTCACGTATGTGCCTAAGAGAACTCCAATGAATTCATTCTGCGCCGAGTCATAACTTTCCGATAAGCGGATTACACCGAAATAACAAATTAAAATCAAAATTAACTTATAACTTATACCTAACTGCTACACACAGATTAAATAATTCTGTGGGTTAAATATTTAGGTAAATTATTCTGTTAAAGTCATGACTTTCAACAATGCGAAATACAACGAAAAGTTAAATTAAGATTTGACATTGGTAAATTAGCTTATAACTCCCTGTCTTACTGCTTAAATAATATTATTTTACGGTACCACAAATAGCGAACTACTTGTAGTTCATATTCCTGGCTTGGCACAATGATCATCATTAAGTCATCAAAGTGCTCGACGTTTCAGCAAAAACTGCCACCGGACGTGCTCGGTTTTATTTCGTTTTGGCGGTAAAAAGTAGTAAAATTGTTTTAGTAGTGCTTCGAAACAACAAAGTAAGACTTCTTTTTATTTTTAAGCTTTGGATTATGTCTTGAGATTTTATATTGTCCGGTCTTAAGAGAAGAGGCCCTTTGACTTTGCTTGCAGCAGTCTTGATATTTTCATCACATATTATGTGATCCATAAACGCATACCCCGTAGGACCTTACATTTTATATCATTCCTAAAATATTAGTCTTGGTATGAGGATGTATTTAACCTTAATAAATTTAAGTCGACTTTATTAAGTATGTATTTACAAAAGAAAAGTATATAAGTATTATATCTGTTATCTAGTATCCACGACACAAGCTTTTGCTTAGTGTGGGGCTAGATGGCGCTGTGTGCAATGTCCCGAAATATTTATTTTATTTATTTATTTATTTATTTTATTGCCAAATCCATAGAATGCGACGCAATAAAATATTTCTCTTATCACACATACATATGTATTCAGATAGATGGATAATATGGACGGATGTACTTATAAAGCACTTTCCTTACCCTAAGTATAACAAGAATCTAATAATATATGAATAAGCAAACATCTAAGTATAGACATACACACATTAGAACAACACAAAGAGAGAGTCCATTATGCAGAGACAATAGAGGCGGCAGTTTGGCCCGATTGTCTGTCTGTTTGTCACCAAATAACACAACAAAGGCATGACATGTGTGTGGGGACCTTCGCTCTCTTAGTTCGCGAGCCCGGGTCACTGTGAGAAATATACACAGTTATACATATCATCATGCACAGCCCTTGGGATCCCACTGCTGGGTATAGGCCTCCCTCTGTATGTGCCATCTGCGTCGATATTGTGCAGACCTCATCCAGATTATACATACATATACAGGTTATTGATAACTAATCTTTTATGAGTGGCTTTGGTACGTTAAAAGCAACAACTTTTGTTCTACGTACTTATGGCTATTCATAAAACAATAATGTTTCTCCAACCGTTTGCCAGGCGGTGATGAACTTTTTGTAAGTATATGAAACACCAAATATTATTGGCGAATTTTCAGAAGTCAAAATTAACCAATGCCTTGGGTTGACGACATAAAACCGCAGGGAGCACCTGGATTCAATCTGCACAGGACCGGATCGAGTGGCGTACTAGAAGAGAGGCTTATGCTTAGCAGTGAGCGATAAAAGCCTGATGATGAGGAGGATGATGATAGAACAAAAGTTCTTGCACTGTGTGCAATGTCGCGAAATATTTATTATTATTATTACTTGTTATAGACCACCCTCAAAATGTTTTGACTTTGAGAAAGGCACTAGTAATCCTGTAAGTATGTTACACACATACATACATATTTTGTAGAGATATGTCTTCAACAGATGCTTGTTGTTGTTATGTGCAAAGATGGAAAAGGGTCTGAAAGGGTAACGTACGGACAATATATTTTGCCTAAAATTGCCACGGATCAGGCATGAGTTGGGCGTGCCATTCTCATTGCGAAAACTAATCGTCACGAAGAAAATACGCCAAAGAAATAAAACGTTTCGAATTTACAATATTGACTTGGATTGTGTGGATATGTTATTCTATAGGCTTCAAACCAATTAAAAGACAAGAAGTAGCGAATAGTAAGGCTTCCACTTATCTCAGCGGGTAACACCACACGGCGCCACTAGACTTACCATATTTAGTATTCCTATTATGCTGTAAAGTTATAAAAACCACTAGTCTTTTACTATTTAAAGATGTGCGAAGTAAAAACACTGACCACAGTAACTTGTCTAGCAACTGGGCCCAGTAACTCATCCTAACAGCTCGCCCAGTAACTTGTCTTAGTAACTCGTCCCAGTAAATCCAGTAATATCGATCAAGGTCATAGCAAGTAGAAGCCAGTATTTATGGCAAGTGCCTCACCCCTTGTTTTTATCAATTACAATGTGGGTCCCAGAGAATCCCCCTGCATAACACCACTGAAGGAATGCGTCGCGATACCAACTTATTACAAAAATAAAACAAGCAAATATCAATCTTAGACTGTTGAAATAAAGTGTAGCAAGGATGCATGTAAACTAGTCGAAATAAACAAAATGCAATTTATCACGGTGTCAAAGGAATTTAAGTGCTATCTCGAGGTGTTAAAGTCTAAATCGGCGGCAATTAGGGGCAATTTGTATCGTTCCGGAGGGCGCGTGCCCATTGCGCCGGTGAGTGACGTCACAAGGTAGGGGAGTCTTCGTAATAATAGGGATTTCCTTCCCGCCTGCGGTTGTGCCGTGATTTGCTTCTGTCCAATTATTTTGACTGACACGGAATAGAAACTATACCACGTCAAAATCTTTATGCTATTTATTCTTCTGGGTTTGTGTGTTGCCAGAATAAGGTTACTTTTAGGGAAATGGCTGACATTTGTGGCACTTGAATAAGCATGTCATTTATATAGACCATTTTTATTGGTTTTTCGTTTTCGTTTCGCTTCATACATTCATCTATCTAGGATCTAGGAACCATTACAAAGGAGTACACTATACGTGTGACTACGTTACATACACTATTGCCAATGTAGTTATCACAGAATAAAGATAAAGATAAAGAATCTTTATTGATAATGTAAAGTTGTAACATAGGTATAAGTACTAATATCATAGAATATGCTACACAAATTACAATATCTCGTCAAATTGAATTTATAACATTTAGTAATAATAAAATTTTAGAAGTTAAAATGTCAAGTTTTATTAATAACATAATGAAAATTTTTGTTATTAAAAACATGTCAAACATAGGTAATAATAGGTATGTAATCATACAATATGTCAACTTAAATAAATACTTATAAATACTGTCACTTTAGCTGTATAGGTGCTAATACAGAAATGTATAGTAAATAATCAACAATAATCTCTAAGATACCTAATCAACAGTTTTATTAAAGCTTCTCAGACATAGCAATAAAGTTTAGCTCATTGTACTTCTCAATTAAAATAAAGTAACAAATATAATTCCTAACAGTACAATTTCTTACAAAAGTTGGTACCTACATTCGTTGTGCGGAACCTCGGAGATAAAAGAATGTTACAGTTAGCGCACGCACCGTGGATTAGACATCGTCGTTAGGGTACCGTGCGGGGGTGGAACAATGAATCCTTGGAATACATTCAGTTTTTTTTTAATAAAATGTTTTGAATTACATTTACCTATATGAATTGGTATTTTAGTGGTTGGTTTAAGTAACTAAAATATAATAAAAACAAGAGTATATTATACTTACTAAAATTTTGTTATAGCAACGTGATTTGGATTATAATGTTACTAATGCTTTGCTTATTTATGTTAGTAACAATTTATATTCTTATTGGAATAGAACAAATGCTGTAACTGTCATTTTTCTTCTGATTCAACGTGGCAATGCTGCCAGCATGCTGGGAACGTTGCGTAGGCAACAAAATAGATGTAACTTTTTATATGTGTTTTAAGTTTATTATAAGTTTAGTTTATAAGTTAGTTTTTAATTAGTTTGGTTCTTATTTTTAATTAATAAACTTTGTTTTGTAAGTTATTTCCAACTAAATATTAGACCCAGAACAGCTGAATCTCAAGGAAATATTTGTTTTGGAGATCAATATAATTGAAAATATTAATAATAAATATCTAGAAAAGGTAAAGAGTATCAGGAACCCTAAACCATGCTGCTAGAGACTCGCTATTGCCCACGTTTTTATTTCTTTTTTTTTCTGTTGGAGTCTCAGTCATTTGATGACCGCACATTTTTTTCTTTTATCATCACTTTGATGGCGCGACTTGAAAGAAAACTTATCTCACGATAAATAAAGAACACCGTTTTGTGCCTTTTTGTACAAATTACTCATTTTTTATTGGATTCAGCTGCTTGAGTTTGTTCTTTTCTTTTTATTTTTTGTAATCACGTGATGAGGCGAATTTTCTAAATGCTGAAGCTAAAATTTGTACGTTGTTTTTTTCCTAATCATTATAACGCTTTACATGTTACAACGATTTACTCTAAAAATGTTTCATGGAGAAATATTAGCTGTTATTCTTACGTTTGTGTATAAAAGCATTGTTGAATAAAAAGTTTATAAAAACCCAATTCATGTATTCGACATGGTTGCTAAGATTCTCCAAAATTGTATACGAAAACTTAATAAAATCATTATAAGGTTTTCTAAAAATCTTTGCAAGTTTACTATACTGTTAGTTGGAATAACCTTTAAAATAAATTTTAAACAAAATAAACAAAAAGTTTTAAACATAAACATAAATAAGTAAATTATCTACTTAAATTCTCATTAATATACTTTTTTAAGTATCACACTTGCTGTTAAATAAACATTTATACAAAACTTAATTAAAACTACGTGCAATAAATTGAACTCGAGTTAATTATTAAAATATTTACAACAATGCTGCAGTCTCGTTGGAAGAATATTCATAAAATTTCAATTTAATGAAGCGACTGTAATTAAGTTAAATTACAAAATATTCGCACAGAAGGTTCTCCATAAAGGAAAATAATTACAATTTCTTTATTAAAATTCCAATTTATTGTGCATTGTGTTGATGTATCGGTGTTATATTTAATGTCTAGGTACATATGTATACCTATCTAATGGCCAACATGTGTGTAATGCACATGGATAGTCCCCTATAGATTCAGTTAGAAGTTCCATCTTATACAATTTTAACTGACTAATATATTACTACTTATGCATATCCGCTTACGAAGCGACAATAAATTTCTTTGACAAATTCGTATACTTAGTAGCTTCCGGATTCGTCACTCTCGTACAATTTTTGAATGATTTATGGTCTGTGAAACTATGTGCTTAATGAGTTACAATAAACATTGCTAAAGCTTGACAAACATTTGTAGCTACATAGTATCACTAATTTCCACCTGAAAGGCTTACAGCTTAAGCTTACACATTATCTATGAACTTCATCATTATCACTGTATTATAGTTCCCGTAAGGCATGATTAAATTCGCGCTGACTCGTCCTCCTGATGATGGAAACTCCGAAACTTGTCGAGCTAATCATCGACATAATTATTGACGTAAGTGCTAGCCGGTTATTACAACTAAATTCATCATCATCATCTACAGCTGGTTTCGTACCACTAGTCCTCTCTTTTAATATGCTTTTGGTATACTAAGAACGATTTCTATGAACATATTGTCTAATATTGTATCTAGAATAAGTATTCTATGTTGGTAATGAGATGTCTGGTGTGACGGGTTGATCACACCTCACGGTGGCTGGATGGGAAAATAACTACATCCGACGTGTTACCTACATGTGATGTTACATACTATGTTCTATCGATAGTGACAAACGAAGTTAGGTCTTAGGTCTAGTCTGTAGACTTCGGCGCTTAATTTAACAACTATTAGACCCTCGAAAGGATAGCTTTCAGTAATTAAACCGCCATTTGTAGCACTAGTTTAAAAAAACTAGTTTTAAATGTGTCTTTCATGCTGTTGTATTTGTGTAGCGTCAAATAAAGAGTTAATTTTATCTATTTTTAACGTTCACGTTTATTCCGCGAAAATATTGGGTATGATATGTGAAAATGAAAGATATAAATTATCTCAATGCCATAGTTTCATTCAATTCAGTTCCACCGTCTGGTCATGAAGAGACGAACATACCTACACACATTTTCAACTATTATAAAACTGCAGAAACGATTTAAACGCTTAGGAAGTACATTTCTATTCGTTTTATTAACTGCACCAGGTATCAGATAAATCCTTGGCACCTACAAAGTAAACCTAGAACAAAATACCTACAAGAGCACAGACTAGTTCTCACGCCCAAGTTTAAAACTTGCTGAGCAAAAACTTACAACTCAGCCTTACCTGGGACCTGCCACGAGACATCGGAGATTGATGTTGTTTTCATCGCGAGGCTAATGCTGCTCTTACATTTGAAGATAGCTCAAACTTCAAATAACAATTTTGTCGTAGGTTTTAACTGCTGTTGAAACCTACGTTATAGTTGTTTATCATCGTGCAAAGTTCGCGTCACCATATAGCAATGTATAAAGAGTAAAAGCTGCCTCACTTCAATAAATACTTGTAACTATTTTTTTTTTGCGTTTCGTATTTATTTTACACTAAACAGACAGGCATTTGATTACTACGTCACCTAAAGCGACACTGTTGCCCAAGGTTGATTATACCTGTTCCGAAAAGAAAAAAGAAAGAAAAGAAATTGGCTCTCAAAAGAGGCTGCTCAAACACACCGCTAGGTCCTTGATGACATTTAGGTATACATTCAAGGGTAGTTAGCCAAAAGGATACCAGAAAACATCCTTCCCTCGTGCTGTGTGCCGGCTAACGATGATTAAAGATAGATTAATCTATACTAATACTATAAAGCTGAAGAGTTTGTTTGTTTGAACGCGCTAATCTCAGGAACTACAAGTGCGAATTGAAAAATTCTTCTTGTGTTGGATAGACCATTTATCGAGGAAGGCTTTAGGCTATGTAACATCACGCTGCAACTAATATGAGCAAAGAAACAATGGAAAATGTGAAAAAAACGGGGAAAATTATTCATCTTTGAGGGCTTCCGTTGCGTGTGCTGCGAAAACGGTTCAAGATATCAAAAAAATATGTATGAAAGAATTATTTTTCTTGAAATGATCTAACAAAATGTCCTCAACAGTATAATGTCTATCTTTTAAGATTAACTCACTAGAGCCGTTTTTATGGTAAAACTATTCCATGCGGACGAAGTCGCTGGCACAGCTAGTGTAACATAAAGTAAAGATTTTTTTTAACTAAAACTTGTTTAACTAACAAGGTTTGCCCTTTTGCTATTGCTTACCATGAGGCAAAGTATAGTCATACTATGCCTGATGGTAAGCAATAGCTACAGTGAAAGATGGATCGTGAAAAAAAACATGGCTTCAAAACTTGGACAATGATGTGGGTCTTTCTCTGTAGCCCCCCGAGTAGTATGTAGGCATATAGTAAGGCTTGTAGAGCTAAGTAGAGCCTTATCTTGTGTTGGTCATTCTGGGCGAGTCTACTCGCCGAATTCATACATATTTATGTGTGTACTGTGGACTCAGCTCAAGGGCTCACGATGCGGACGCAGCTCTCTCACGTATTTGTTGTTACATTTTGTAAAATATTATGTTACTACTAGTAGACGCCCGCGGCTTCGCTCGCATTATTTCGGGATAAAAAGTAGGTAGCCTATGACACTTCCGGGACCTCTAACTACTTACATTAAAAAAATGAAGATCCGTTCAGTCGTTATTGCGTGATGAGCTTATAAATAAACAGAGACACAGATAATTAGAAAAACATAAAATTCTAGATATTGTAGGAACGCGTTCTGCTATTAATTCGGAGTATCTCCAAACATTTTTTTTTTATATCTTTCATGTTCAGACCTTTCGAACCCCTTCAGCTTTATTATATGTATAAATTTTATAGATTGAGTGAGTACTAACGATAGAAAACTTTTTTATTACAACCATGCAGACACTAGATTATGAGAAACTTGAATGCTTCTTTACCTATCTTATGTACCAATTAGTATTCAAATTTATTTATTTAATTTAGAACCGAATATGCACACGAAATACACTAATGATAACAAGTCAAATGTAAAGTAAGTAAATTAAACTAGAACATAGAAATAGAGCAGAATAAAAACAAGTACCACCATGTCAATCATATTGCACATTAGTCAATAAAGGAAGAAAAACTAAACATACTACTTCTAACTACTACAAATAGGGGCACTTAGAAAATCTTTAGAAAAGCCTAAAGATAATGCGGCCAGTATGCTGGGCACGCTGCCCTCTGGTAGTGGGCTGGAGCACTTAGATTATCTTTAGGCTTTTCTAAAGATTTTCTAAGTGCCCCTATTTGTAGTAGTTAGAAGTAGTATGTTTAGTTTTTCTTCCCTTGTTTTTATATTTTATTATTGTCAATAAAAAATATTAAAATTTTATAATTAATTAATTAGTCAAAAATTAAAACAACACGTCAATAAGACACCTAACGAATAAAATAATTATGAGAACAATACATCGCGCTAAACAAAGTATTACGTAGTACAATCAAATAATGGTAGATTGCCCATAGTAGGTAGAATGTATTTATTATACTGACTTTTGACTGGCCTGTTAGCTTAGTTGGTAGTGGCTCTGCCTTCTAATCTAGAGGTCGCGGGTTCGATTCCCGCATGGCATAAAAATTAATAATTACTTGTGTTGAGTCTGGTCATTTGTATGTATAATAAGTATGTATTTAATTTACAAAAAGTATATAAGTATTATATCCGTTATCTAGTACCCGCGACAAAGCGTTTGCTTAGTGTGGGGCTAGATGGCGCTGTGTGCAATGTCCCGGAATATTTATTTATTATTTATTTATTTTATTATGTGTATGTATTTATTACTCCATATATTTTTATTTTGTAAATAAATTCTAGTTCCCCTAAAGAGTATCTGATTCTTATCATTCTAATAAAATAATAGTACGTCAGTCGTTAAGCCATGTCAGAGGCCCTTAGGGCAGCTTGATTAACTCTCGACACCCGAGTTGGCCACTCTCTTTCGATAAGAAAATGAAGATCTTTATAATTAACCTAAGGAATTGAAAGCTTAATAGCATTTTAGCATTTATTCTTCTTCTTATCGAATGAGAGTGGCCAACTCTGGCGTCGAGAGCACTTAGGTATTACAAATCTGATACAGATCCTATCACTTATAACTATATTTTAAAATATTGCGTATTTATTCTGTCGGTGAGAGAGATGCTTCTACATCAAGCCTGTACAGGTTCAACGCAACGATCCAAGGTTGTTGCTAACGACGCCGGCTGCATTACTGCCTCTATATAACCAACTAGTACTGGTACTGTGGTACTGGGACTTATATAGGTACTATTACATTTGCTTGGAATATGTAGTTTAATCACTTTTAAAGGGGTTTTAGGTAAATCACTGAGAGTATCTTTTGTACACCGATTTTGGTGGCTACTCTACACTAGTTGGGGTACAAAAGCTACTCTACACTAGCTCTCAACAGATTTTGGAAAATCACGAGATAATATTGTTGTTTCATATTTCTTATTGTTCTGTAGGATTTTTTGTAACTAATAAACAAACTTTCAGGATTAGCAAAAGTTAATTGTTTCTGTTTCGTAGAAAAATTACCACCGGTGACAAAATATATGACTTACTTGAAGCAAGGCGTTTGGTCATTTTACAGAATACGGAATGACAAAATTCGAACGTATTTATGTCCTGAAAGCTTATTTAATAACCGCAACCCAGTATATATACTAACACTAGTAATACATATGTATACTAACACTAGAAATACATACTACTCTGTAGTCTATAGCATACTTACTATGATAGAGGTCGCCCTGCAAGTGACACTTACATACGTTGCTAATACAACCATGAACTACTAGAGCAGACCTACATTTTTTCATATTCACACACATGACATGACATACCTTAAGTTTCCATAATACATATTAGACGTTTGCCTCGAGCTAGAATTTACCAAGTATCAACAGTAACTTATACATTTTTTTTTAAAAACCGCTCTATTAAATTTTTGTGCAGTTATCTGGGACATAGTAAAGTTAATCAGGAAATTGTCAGTCATGTAAATTAACGATGTGTAACACGTTGTAATAAAGTAGCTGTTATTCTACTCAAGTAAATGACAAAAATAAAATAAAAAGTTGTATTTAGCATAACTTAGACGCTAATAAAACGCGGTGAAAGCAAACGTCTCCAAATGTTTTTTTTACGACTAAATGGCTGAACTGATTTACATGACATTTGGTGTGGACATTGGACCCTGTATTTAAAACATAGGCTAATTATCATCTAGGATAAACTCACCTAAAACTGCAAGGCGCCGCTTTAGCTATAAATCTTTATTAGCATGTGTAATGTGTGTATTCCGTGATTGCACATTCTCCTCAATCTGAGTAACACTTGTGCTGGCATTACTTAAAATAACCTCAGTTTGATCGCCTCATTCCCCACATCCATTCCGACCGCAATTACTATAATATGACGCCATTTTACTTCATTCATTACATGTTCTTTGCTCATTTAATGACAATATTTTGAAATTCGAACGATAAATTAGGGGCGTTTACGTTTACGATCTCCCGTTTCGTTTTACTCGAATCGTTTATTTATTCGCAATTCTATTCGAATAAAAAACTCGACGCATTTGTTAATACAGGTAACACTTACCGTATATGGACAGGTATGCGTTTTCTGCAAATGTGTGCGCCTATTGAGAAATTGACAGCTATTGTTAACATGCATTACCATTATTAATTGAAATTCCATTCCATATAAGACGTTTCTCATTTCTCCATTTAACTACGTGAATGCATTGTAAGTTATTACAGCATTAAATAGGCAATGCTTCAATATGCGGGCTCATAATGTCAAATGATGTCAATTTTTAATTCTATTTATTCAAATTAGATGTCGTTTGTAGTAATAAAAGGGTAATAAATTCAATTTATCGATAGTTTTGTATGTGTTGCTCGGTGAAATCTGTGCTACTGTTTTACGAATGGTAAAATAATACATTATCCAATATGTTCAGAAAGTTAATTTTAGTTTAAAGTTATTAAACTTCATATATTTCAGCAATATAGATACAGGACAGATGTTTATTGATAAATCATACGAATTTACAAGTCAGATGATAATAATCACAATATCCTTATCCTTAAAATTACATAAATTACAATTTTACAATTCTATGTTATGTTGATTCTATGGTAATTACGGCATATAAAAAATATTTGCAAATGAGAACCTGACCTTTTGAAAGTCCCACACCACACCAGTGGTTAAATTTTTTTGTAAGAACGTAAAAAAGCAGAATATCAATTTCAAATGGGATAACTAATATATATTTTTTTACTTCCTTTTTCTCGCGAATTTAACGTAAACTTTATGGAAATAACAGTATGCAAATAATAATCAAATATGAATTATTAAACAAGGTAAGTATAGTTTTTTATTGCCATCCTCAGCATCTAAAGAACAAAGAATACTATTACCCTTTTAAAAAAGGCTGAAGAATTCTTGCCTCTTCCATTGAATAACAATAAATTGAATTTTCCTCCGTTTATTACATCTTTGTAAGTTATGTCAGCATTTTTGTGATATTGCCAAGAAAGTTACAAAGATCCATTTGTGATGCAGACCAGCAGTTCTTTATTGCCAGGGATTTCCTGCGCCCTAGTTAATGATATCTTTGTGAATCCAACTGCAATTGTACAAGGTTTTCAATTACTTTTATGAAAGGTAATATTAATATAATGTTGATAAACATGAAATTGGAAATCAACACTTACATTATATTACTGGGTTAATTTAGGTATTGATTAAAGTATCTTGGCTTTCATGTCTCCATCTTGATTCCATGGCTACCTATTGAATCAAAATAAGCTTATTCAAGTATGTTTATAAATAAAAGCAGTACTATAGATCATCGCAAAAATAATAAAGAGCAGTATGGTGATTTTCAATGAGATTTTTATTAATAAAATCTGTACCATGTTTTAGTACTTAGCATCCACGTCTTAAAGAAATGATATTTAGTGGGAGAATAGTAAATCTCTCTCGTTTTATTTACATAATTTGTATGTAATCTTTAGTACGTAGATAAAGTTCATAAAGTTAACACATATGTATATGTATTGATGTAGTCAAACATTATCGTCGCTCTTAGAGGCTCAGAATTAATGAACTGCACATGAACGCTTCACTGAACAAATTTCAGATCTACTGCCAGAGTGAACGCGATATCGATGTATAGAAATTTGTATCTAAAAGGAAGATCCTGTTATTTTTACCACTAAAGAAAAAACAAGGGATATTCGATGAAGTTATAGATTTAAAAAATCTTGCTAACCGAGATCAAGCTTTATCTAGACGATTTGTGGTGACGGTTTTGAAATTACATTCGTAGTTGATTGAGCAAAAGTTTGTATTTTTAATATTGTACTATAATTGTACGTTTGTTTAATGCATTTTATCTGTTACATAAGGTACAGGAACTCTGGTGCCAATCTTTGGAACAAAGCACCGATCACACCAAAAATGGTACTTACATCCTACTATGCAACGATGCAGAGACGAGAACAATTAACCTGAGTTATTAGTCTTCATTAGAAAACATATCTTCCAATCAAGACAATACTTCCCAAAAATATAATATCCAATCATCCATTCAAGTGCTAAGCCCTAACACTAAACTTTAAAACATCTCATCAATGAACAGGTAAAAAATAAATCATCCTCCAGCGTAACAAAAAGGTAATAAAGCAGTGTATGAAAGTGCAGTTTGTCATGTTGCAACGTGCATTCCGGGCGTTTGCGGTGAGCCGCAGCCGCATGGCATGGCTAGAGTGGTCTGGTAGGGAGGTGTTGGTAGGTCATTTTCGGCTATAGACGACAAATGTTTACCTGTATCTACTTAAAATGGCGAAAATCAACTCTTGCCTTTTACACACATATTAAAGGCCCTAATATAATTAAACTTTTAACAACTTTATTGGTGTCAAAAGGTGTTTAGTGTCTACAAATTCATTATGCGTCTTTGTTAGTTAGCCACTTTGAAACTAAACTAAACGACATGCAATACTTACATGTAAATTATAACTCAAAATAAAGCCATTATTTGGGTTTTTATTGAGATCTTTACCTATCAGTTACGATTACACAGATTGTTGTGTTAGAACTTGGAATACCTAGATATTATAACCTAATAAATATAATAGCTTTATTTCGTTTGTACATCTGAGTACAATCTTACAGACAGTTTTCTTCGAATTCGTAAGACTTATATGAGAGGACATCATATACTTGTATTATTTATTTATTAGTGTATCAAAAACTATTTCATCAAAGAAATGTTGTGAATAGAAAACTTTTCTGTTCATAAAAAGTAATAAGCAGCTTTTCCTAAGCTTTGGAGAAATAAATGAAAATAAGCACGAAGCTTCTGAAGAATACTGAGAAACAAGTAAGGAGCTTTAACTTGTCTCTATAAGTACATGTTTAGAGTTCAAATAAAGTTCAGCTATATTATGTTTCTGGCTGTCTAGTCGTTTAAACCAGACTTTTTACGTAGGTACCTAATTATCTTTAGCTTTAGCAGCACCCCGCGGTGTTAATCTACGGTCTTATCTACCTCAATACGAAATTTCAAGCATTTCGGTTTAGCCGTTTAAGTATGAAAAAGTAACAAATTTACACACACAGTAGGAATAAAAAAACTTAGTATCACATTGGTTTTCAAATTAAAATTTAGGCTTTATTCAGGCATTTATTCATATTGGCAAGCGTTATTTTATAAGAAATTGTATTGATTTATATTTTATGAACTTACAAGTGAACTATACATTCATACACTTCGAATGAGAGTTGCCTATTTGATTATCGAAAGTTTTTAAACCGCCCTAGGTGTCTCTGACATGGCTTTACCACCTGTATTTGTTGCCAATGTTGCCATACAGCAGATACAAGTACAACAAACAGCCAGTAACAATTAAACATACTCGTAGTAAGGTAAATGTATAGTTGTATTTCCACCCAACATAATAGTAGGTATAGTAAAATGTCGAACTGTGACGTGGTGCAACGGAGCCGCGCAGTCTCCGGGCTGGGGTCGACGACCTCCCCCGCCCCCGCCCCTCCGCGCCACAACCTTAGAAAATGCTTCATTACGTTGCAAAAATACCTGACGTATTCAAATAATCATTCTTTTCATAAATTGCTCGAATTAGGAATATTCAATTTGAAATGATTCAGGTGAACTTGTGTATCTTTTTTAGAATTCAAATAGATGTTGTTAGTACCATGGAATTCTTTGTGTCGTCTTGTTGTATTCGTAGGTATACATATTGCACACAAGGTTTTATAGCTATGAAGGACATAAGACAACGAGACGTAAACCTATTTTCTCATTTATCATTCCTGTCTAAATAAGTAAGTACTAAAATTCAATAAAAAAATAAGTCATAAGCCTACCTATACGTACGTACCTACATGTTTTGTACTATACTCAACTCACACACTTACAATAATCAAGTACACAGAAGTATCACTATACAGTAGAATAAATAAATAAATATCCCGGAACATATTCCACAGCGCCATTTAGCCCCATACTAATCAAACGCTTGTGCCCTAAGTCCTAGATAGCAGATAAAATATATTTCCTCATGTGATCATCATAACGACTGCAGTAACTCCTCATTAGTCCCCCCGCGTCGCCTCGAGTGGTCCAGGGGGACTCTCAGGGGGAGTGATGACGATTGCTCAGATTGCACCCTTAAATACAGGGTTACATGATAAATAGGTTTCAGTGACAAGTGCCTCTGGGTGTCACGGCTTGTATTTCTATTCATTCTAAAGATATGCTCGTAAGAACAGTCATATCGACCAATGACCGAGGATGTTAACCATAGCTTCCCTTTTGTTTTAAATTTAATTTTAATATTTTAGCCAAAAATCATACTATGTTTGTTAGCTCTACTTCTAGAAAGTTGACGGGAAATGCAATTATTCCATTCTTCAGGCAGTTTTCAGATTTTTTTTCAATATATTTAGCTGTAATTCTTTCGTTCCATGCCATAAAAGCTTACATTTGTAAGTATTGGCATCTCAAAGATGGACTGGTCTGTAATATGTCTTGTTTTTTTTAATACGTGTTTACTACTAACCCTGTAGAACAAAGCACCTTGATATTGAACCTAGCTGGCGACGCAACAAGTGGCGCCGGAATATGAATGCCAAATAATCGGCAACAACGCCATGCCTACTAGCAACCTGCTGGAAGGGTGTAAACGAAATAACTTCATTCATGGGGAATTAAGAGCTTAGGGTAGTTTCATTCCCTTAAATTTTAAGAGCGAAGTTCTTGTTTTAGGAGCTGCTTTCTCTAACTTTTATTTATTTAAATACATACAAAAATGTATAATAACCTTAATTAACACACCGTCCATATTGTCGCTGTGCGGCAGTATTCCCAAGATTATGCCAGCATTACCTCTTTTAATAGAAAGACGTTGAGAAAAATAGCTGCCAAAGATCTCCTTCTTGCCTTACCTATATTAAAATTGATCAAAACAAACCCTAATCGACCTGAAACTACTTATATGGAAAATTGCCTTCTCTTAAAATGGATCAATATAAACCCTAATCGAACTATAACTACTTTCATGAAAAATCAGGAACATACAATATACAATCATTTATCAAAAATTAAGGACATAGGTTCTTACGATAGTTACTGAAGGGATAGGTATGTAAGATCTGACTACATATTAATTTAAAAAAGTGGAAAAACTCCTACATAATAAAATTTTTGCTAAATTTTCTACACTAAATAAATTGAAACAAACCTTAGCCCATATTACGCATCTGCCAAATCCAAACATGTGCAAGCTGTGAGTAGAACCGCAAATAACTGTAACTGTAGGACCGATTACAATCTAGGTTAAGTACCGCTGCAATCGCTCATTGCAGGCAGCCACGTAGATCTGTTATGGACTAGTCTTAATAATTCAATAATAAATAAATAAACATATCGTGACATTGCATACAGCGCCATCTAGCCACATTCCGGGTACACCATTCTGTAAGCACACGGACCTATGAAACGTAAGATTCAAATAAACCAATGTAACTGCTTTATATAAGGCCGTCATCTGATAGTAGGTAACAATTTAGTGTGAGTTCCCAAGCCGTCTTACGTGATATGTACTATGACAAATAACCGGTACCTACAATGGAACGACACAAACGCAATTATTTGGCTATACATCCAAGGATCACTCATTGACAGTTTCTCGTGAGCTAATATCTGCTCTAATAATGTTCCAGGCGCTTAAATTCTAATAGAGCTAATAACTAATCTAACTATGTAAGCTTATTTTTTCTTTAGGCAAATATTATATTGACAAAGCCAGTCTATTAATGTACAATGTCTGTGATTGCTACCATGGCGGCTGTTGGTTAGATTAGTTGAGATGTTAGTAGTTAGCTCTAACGACAGATAGTTTCGAGGCTGCGGAGCTGTGGACAGCCTGCACAGAAATTGATAGTTTTTTGTGAAAATATAACTTGTTTTCGAAATGGTAACAGTTTTCAACAGACGTACATAATATGCTTAAAATTATTTACGAATTTTACTTACATTTTGCTGTGATAAAACTCACAGAAAGCAATTAATAAACCGAGTCGATACTTAAGAGTTAAACTAACAATCAAATTGTGAAGCTCCTCTTTGCTTCGAAAGTAAAAATGCTACAAAATCATTAACATGACATGTATGTTTATGCTTGACAAAATAAAATCTATGAAAAACTTTATTTATCCAGACCCTTCTTATGTTTATCGATAGATAAAATGTCTTTTAATGTTAAGATGAAAAACAAATCTATACTAATATTATAAAGCTGAAGAGTTTGTTTGTTTGTTTGTTTGTTTGAACGCGCTAATCTCAGGAACTACTGGTGCGAATTGAAAAATTCTTTTTGTGTTTAATAGACCTTTTATCGAGGAAGGCTTTAGGCTATATAACATCACGCTGCAACTAATAGGAGCGAAGAAATAATGGAAAATGTGGAAAAAACGGGGATAATTATTCATCTTTGAGGGCTTCCGTTGCATGCGCTGCGAAAACGGTTCAAGATATCACAAAAATATGTATGAAAGAATTATTTCTCATAAAATAATCTAACAAAATGTCCTCAACAATATATGTCTATCTTTTAAGGTTAACTCACTAAAACCGTTTTTATGGTAATAACTATTCCACGCGGACGAAGTCGCGGGCACCAGCTAGTGTTTGCTAAAAGAATTTTACGAAAATTAAAAATACTACCTAAATATAAAAGACTAAAGGTAAGGAACAAGTTTACTCAGCCAGTACAGCCAGGATTTTTTTTCGCTAAAGCTTTTTTCCTTATCTTTAGCAGCTTTTCCTAACCAGAGGAAGTTTGGAACTAACTCAGCTAATCAAGATCGCCTATCTAGGTATTAAGTTCAGGAATTGTAGACTACCTAGACCTGTCTGAAGTGCCTAAGTGTAATCTAAGTTTAGAGTACTTCCCTGTAAATACGAAATATTGAGTGAGAGTATTATAGTTTTTTACACTGAACAACCAGGTATATTGCGGGTTCGATTCCCGCATAAAACAAGTAATTATGAATTTTGAATTGTAATACTGGTTTTGAGTGTGGTCGTTTCTATGTATAATAAATTAGTATGTATTTACACAAGAAAAGTATAATATTGTATTCGTTACCTAGTACCCATGATACAAGCGTTAGTTTTATTAATGGCGCTGTGTGACATGTCCTGAAATTTTTATTTATTTTATCATCTGGTCGTGGTATGGTCGAAGACAGAACTCTGACGTAAAAGACCTCTAGAGCGGTTGAATAGTTTCGACACTAGAGTTTACCACTCTCAAATGAACTTACTCTTTAGTACTTGTAGTTCATACTTGAACTCTTTAGATATGCTAACTTAAAACTCGCGTGAAACCGCTAAGTTTAACAACTTAGAGTACCTTCCTAAGTATGCCCACACTTAGGTATAATCTTTAAAGTTAGCCACAGAATTAAGTTAAGATTTCGCCTAAGAGCAGTTTAGTGTCCCTAACTTAAATGCCAAGCACATACATAGATAGGTACTACAAGTTGAATTTAAGTGAATGTTTGGTTCATCATTATACAAACAGTTAATAAGTTAATTCTTCTTTCTTCAGTTCAGTCAGTTATTACTATTATTAGTAAATACAGCAGCAAAATTTAGAATGTTTCATCGATTAAACATACCTAATTAATTTTCGAAGGTTTAAAGCAAACTACTACTTTCAAGAATTATTTAACCTTGCACTCAGTTGTGAAATGTTTAGTTACATGTTGTTTTACTTTACAAATATTTAGTTTATTGCTGCAAAAATAACGAGAAATACGTTTGCTCTTTTCTAACGAAGATTTGCGACGATAAGTGCAAGTAAACAAATGGTAGATAACTATAAACAAGCACATACACCCTTGCTCTTTCACGTTACTTCAGATACAAAGAGAAGACATGGCTAGATGACTCTTTATTAAAACCTTCCAACACAACTATATTTTATTATTTTAATTTATTTACAAGTCTTAAACATAATGTTAAACCATAGATATCTACAAATAGGTACACAATAAACACAAAATAAATTTTGAAAATACTATGAATAATATAGGTATTCTCATTTAATATGGAGTGTGCTTTTAATGGAAACACAGTAACGCAAATAAAACTGCCATTGACGCGTTTATTTGGCGAAAAAACTATATACCAACGCGCAGGTTTTCAATGCATTTCGTATACTGATTGTTTCTCTATATCAGTCGTGTAGGTAGTGTACAGATAATAATTGGTGGTAGTTTTGCATAACCAAATAGTAAACAACACTTGCATACTCGTTGGTCGAAGGATATATATATCCTTGAATATATGTCCGTTGCAACTGTTCATCCAGACATATATGGCTGGATGAACAGTTGTAACGAATATATCATTCATTTAGGCGTCTTTGGGTTCAATTTTCTATTCTTCAGAAACAACGTAAAGTAAGGAAAACCGAACAATAAATAGTGGGATAGCAGGATTACTCACGTTCAGAGGATATCCTATTTCGCACACAAACGGGATCTGCGGCTTTAGTGGCAAAAGAATAAATTGCTTGCCGATAACCACAGAAATCTAAATAAACAGGTAAGTACCTGTTTATTTAGATTTCTGTGCCGATAACACTAACGATTTGGATCCATTCATATTAATAGGTGATTAATTTAATGTAAAAAAAAGTATTCATAAAGTAAGTATTCGTAATAAATTTGTAGAAATTGATTGATTAATGCAATCATAAACAGAATTGGCAATGTGGGATTCAAATTCGATTCTTGTTTGTACCCACATCAATCTATGTGAACTTCCAGATGTGGAACTTACATAGATACATAGATTATATACACACCTACCTATTTGAAAACTTCCACAACAAGTAAAATTAGCGGGGTAGTCATGACCCTCAGAATGAGGGTTACGACGAGATGAGGAGGATGTGAACTTCCACCTGCGAAACTTTCATACATACTCTCTGTTAACGATCATCTTCCAAACCTACCTGCCACTACCCGTACATTATAAATGACCTCGGTCTGGCAGACCCCGGGTGTCCGATAGACATGCATCACCCGAGGGTTGACAACTGGCAACAACAGATTGCATCGGTCTCCGAATTCCCAGGCCATTGGTTGTGGTTACACATCTATGAAGTTCTAGTGGATTGATATTTCAAGCTTAGATGTTATACTAGGACCCTAAATAAAGTCAAAATTTAAAGGCGAGTCTGTCTCGCTGTATAAAGTGTCATCAGTGTACGAATAAAGCTTTAAAGGGGAAAAAAGGAATACCCATTACTTCAAATCGATAACAGAACACGTTTCTGCAGATTTTAGAATTTTTGTCAGTTTATCTGTTTGTCTGTTTATTTGGTTGCGCATCACACAAAAACGGCTGAATGGATCTTCATGATTTTTGTATGTATGTAGGTAGTATGAAGTCCTGGGCTACTTTTTATACCGAAATAATGCGAGCGAAGCCTCGGGTATCCACTAGTACGAAAATAAAGTAAACTATGACTAGTTCAGTAATCTCTTCGTCTTAAATAGATGCCACCTTCGTCACCGTATATTAAATCAGACAATGCTAGTACATAAAAGGTTTAAAGCAGATTACTCCCGGCATTGTAATGACGTCACTGCTTACGTCACTCCGCCCGATGTTGCGTAGTTAGGGTTTAGATTTGCTGGGAGTACAATTTAATGTCACATCCAGACAAATCATTATATATTCATCCATCATATATGGCAAAGTTCATATTTTTTTTATAAATAATACAGCAATATATACCTACCTAATCTACAAGCGGACGAGTGTTCGTTGGTCTGTTTGTTGCATTTCAAGCCGTTACGGGGAAAGTGATCAGCGTTATTTTTGTCTCTTTAAAAATATCGTACCTTTCTTTAAATTGTGTACGCAAAACTACCAAATAAAATTGAATGGTAGGTCTCTACAGATAATTCCTAAATCCCACAAATGCGGAATTGACACAGTAGATCCCCAATCCGCCGATACAGGCCGGGTAGATCCCAGGGGTCTGTGAGACCCGCCCGCGCCAGCCACAGATTGATATTGCCTAAGATTGCGAAGGGTTAACGAGGCTTTGGGAATAGAAATACATCAATTTATTGTAAAAATGGTCGGATGAAATGTTGGCAGATATGAAATATAGATATTTACGGAGGGAGAAATCCAGACCGTAGAAAAGCCAAGTTTGAGCTACTCAATAATGAAATATTTGTTGTAAAAAATACAACCTGGCTGCATTTCCATGTTGGATGGCAGTTCTCTTGCCAAAAGAGATATGAATTCATGTGGTTTTTTTTTACCGTTTATGGCTGTTGCAAGTAATTCTAAAGACTTAATTTTTGCAACACACTCGCCAATTATATTATATATAAAATCGTCCGTCAATTATCTCACAAACAAACAGAGCGGCAGTCGTGCGAGCTAATTGCACGCGCAGCCGCGGGGCGCCACTAGCTCTCCCACGAGATAGCGATACAAACGACATCCGTTTCCGGTACATCTGAACATGTTGTGTGTTTTATGGTGTTTATTTTATACATATGTATTATAACGATGTGTATTTTACTATTAGGTATATCGAGTAGGTACTCAATCGTTGTCCAAGGAATAAGACTATTTTTTTATAAGATATTGTTGTCGCCAAGCATGGACGACGAGATACCTAACTTCTCTTTTGTATATTGCCAAGTGTTTCGGCAGCCTCATTTAAGAGCCAGTTCGATTCAGACCATTTCAGACAAGCTCGCTCAATCTTCTACCGACAACAGCGTCACTTCAGGCCAGCCAGTAGGCAACTGATATTTCGCAAATATACAAAACAAAATATGTACATACAAACTTACCTATATGGTTCATGTAGGTATATTCATTATAGGTATAACAAAAAGCTTACATCACACGTGATAATCTCCTTTATCGATCTCCACAAGATATACAATACCTACAACACCAACATCTGCCAAACGAAAAAGAAATTTATCACTTCCACTTATGATATATTTTTGCACAGCATCCGTTGACCCACAAAACAGAGGTCGTATTAATTTGACGCAGGGACGCATTCGGAAAATGAAATGTTATTGAGTGACGTGACGTCAGGGGATTGACGTGCAATTTGTCTTCGTAAAAAAGTATGTTGTACGTTTTTATGTTGAATATAAATTACAGCTGCATGCATATTCATATCAAGATAGTCAAGTTGGATCGTGAAAGCAAGTACTACGTGGTACTACTTAGTTTGTATTTTCAGAAAAAAAAAACATGGGAGGTCAAATAAGTAAATGAGTACCTAGCTATTTGACAAGCCTGATAGATATCACTGTATTATAGTTCCCGTAAGGCATGATTTAATTTAGTTGTAATAACCTGATAGCTATGTCACTAAAAAGGTTTTTAGTGCATAGGAATGGCATATATTTTATTACAAAAACTATTGTAATTAGTATTACATACTAATACTGATTATTGATGTCATATATATTACGTGTTTTAGATATCAAATTATAAGATTACCTACTTCTTTCTCCTTAAGATATAACCAGTCAATCCTAATTAAGAGCACGCACGGGGGGCGCCACTGGAGCAGTAAAACAAAAGGCGGAAATTAATTAGTTACGACGTTAGGGCGGGCGCACACCGCGCGTCTGTCACGTCGCGTCGTAATCTCGTTACCGACGACGTGACGCTTCGTTAGTGTGGACTCACTGGCGAGCGTGACGCAACTGTTATATCCCGTACAGATACATGGAAAACAGACGACAAACAACTTATTATTCGTAGAGCTGACTCTACCAAAAACAAAGTGGGTGACATATTAGCTGTCACTCAAATTTCAATAAATTACTTCTTCCATTCTCTTATTGTGCGTAAAGAGCTGTTGGACGTTTGTTTGCCAAGCATATTTAGGGAGCATTACATTTCGCAATTAAATTATGAATATTACATTACATTTAGAAAAAGAGGAAAATTACAAAATAAGGTCTTAGTGCTCCTATCTTGAATTGATAATTTTACTTTTGTAGTCTCTTTTAAAGGAATACAAAACAAATACAAAAAAGGTATGTTTCAAACGAAGCTGTTGGGACGAGAATATATATTTGTTATTTTTTTTAATCAATCTACTAGCTATCTTAATTAGACTATATTAAACATAAAGATAATATTTCGATATTATTATATCCCAAAAATATTCCATCGTCGAATACTTTATGCAATATTATTGCCAGTCGCCGCCGGGCTCCCCTCGGCTGAGATTGTTTGGGTTCTTGCAAATTGACAGCTGATGCCACAGCTGTTTTCATTGCGATATTTATTTCCTTCTGAGAGGATGTGGGGAAAAGAAAACATACTTTTTGGTTATAAGAAATAGTGAGAATTGCACTCACTGATGATAATATTTACGGAGGTCCAATATAAATATTTACATAACGGATAGCTACTTATATTATAATCGTTTATACTTACAGTTACACACATCTTCAACTATCACTTCAGCACACCTATTCAAATATACAGCACGACTAATCTGAAACAAAAAACGTAATACACAATCAATCTACTCATTTTAAACCCTACATTGACATTGTTTTTGAAACATGATGTAATGTTACGAGAGACAACATTTGGTAACGTCGTGTCCGTAACGCTCGTAAGGCGGAGTACGCACGGGGTGGGTTTTTGGGTCACAGGGAGGCACCCCCCGCCGCCCCTCGCCACCCCTCGTTAGCTCGGGGGCGGCCCTAACCTCCCTACACCCTCGATGCGTGCACGAATATCCCGCCTTCCTTAATTCCAGGATTTTTTCCCCGAACTGCTAAAAAAAATTGTAAAATTCGGACTTTTTGAGCTCGATGCTTGTAAGTTGCTCTAACAGTCCCTTTCTTTCACTTATTTAGAAATTTTTCAAGGCTCGTTTCTAATTAAACGAATTAACAAGGAGTTTGTTGTTGTAAATTAGGTAGAGAACTTGTTAATTACAAGACTTTTTGAGGAAAATTTGCTAATTAGTTTGATCCTTCGTTATTTATTACTAGTCCTTCTACTTTGTTTGCGTCTACAACTTGAATTAGGGTTCTGTTCAGGTTTATTCGAGATTAAAATGTTATGAGGCAAGTTTGATGTTCCGCCATATATTTAAGTGCCTAACGGCGTGCCAACATCAGACAGTTAACGGAATTAGCACTCCTCTTATAGATAGATATAGGTATCTTGACTTTACTGGAGATATGATTCAGATATTAAATGCGATTCACAATCAAAAATCGAAGTTCATTGTATTCAATCTAAGTAAAGAGTATTTTAATCTCGTGTATTGCGAAATATATTATCTTGAGATTTAACTAAATGAAATCGTAGTTTACTTATACTTATATTTGATCTAAGGTGATCCAAGAATAGCTATCTAAATATCATTTAAACCTGTATATTTTATATTTTCTCATGAATAATCAGTGAATTAAATAGTGATTCACAAACCCCCTGCTATGGACAGGCCCCTTCCTGCGTCCTTACCCATCGCATGTGTTTTTGATTACACACGACTTACCAACGTCACTAATGTAATAAAGTTTGCATGTGCGCTGACACTAATGATAGAAATAACTATTACGTATAGTGTGCTAAATGTACTTTTATTATTTATTAATTTTATCTTTAGTCATTTAGTTATAAGAATAAACATTCTCAGTCGTAACAATAGTCTTTTCTGGGCAGTGGACACTGAATTTTAGTTCAGGTACTCGTATTTTGTATCTCTATATTTTTTACCATTATATTGAGCGAGCGTTTTCAGTTTTGTTGTAGAATAAAAAAGGGAATTAAGCTCAAACCTACAAGTCGATATTTTTTTTATATGATGATGGAATGAATTGTTTATTCCATTCTCAAGAATCAGATAATTTTACATAATATATGGCCCCATGGCACACTAAGTATTTCGACATTTTGCTACAAAGAATTTAGCAGAACGCACCCCGAGTGACGGTCCGCAAAACATTTTGTAATCCTCAACTAACTGAAGGAAAAACCTCATAGGCGACAATTTTGCCAGCACTTTTTGTAATTTGATGAATTCCGTGCAGAAATTTCCGCTTTTTCTGAATTACTTCGCCGAGCGTTTCATTTTTTGTGGCAATTTTTTCTGTTCGCCATTTATGAAATTGAAAATATATTCTTTGGAGCCAGAAATCCTGATTAAATTAGGTATGTTATGTAAGGACTAGGTATGTTACTTTACTTTCCTTTTATTAGGTGTCTATTCGACATTGTCATAATGCATAATCACAGACAGCCACAGCGTATTTAGCTTGCTGGCTGACACGTAATACCAACACATATCAAAGTTTAAACGCACCCTTCGTTTTTGAGGGGGGTTTAAATTCAGTCATTTTAAGCATTACAATATTTAACTAGATTACTGGCAGCTCTGTCGGAGTCTGACCTAGGGTCGACGGCAATTGATTCAATTGAGCAGAGTCGCGGTCGCGAGCGGGAATGTAGTATAGGTATATGTAGGTATAGTAGATAGATAGTTACCTATAGTAGTATTGTGCAGAGTTCATGGTAAATAACACACGAGTTTTTAAGGCATTAGCATCTAAATATATTTTTTTCTGGTTTTTGTGACCAAAACTAACGACTTTTATTTTACGACTTTGGGAAATTCACGGAAAAAAGTATGCTGAATTTGATAATAAAAATTTCATCGTCCCTTGGCTAAATGTATATATATAAACTATGGATCACAAACAGGAAAATTTTAAGAATTTTCAATAGATGAGAGATGAGAAAAAAAGTGATTAGTTTAGACCAGAGACGAAAAAGAGAACACTATTTTTGTCATAGATACTGAAGCACCCCTTACATTAGAAGATTAAGCGTTAGAAACCACTAACCCTGAACATATATACATATATAAATGTGGTTGATGGTATATAGTAGATAAAACCAGTACTGCAGGCAATGTAGGTACCTACTATAGGGAGGTAGACAACTGTTGTCAATTACTGATCCTTTCACACTGCAATGCTGGCGCAGTCTGTAGAGATAGATGGATGGATTCTAGATAGGCATGTAGGTACATACATGGTTGGTATTTTGGTACAACAGAGTACGTATTCACAAATTGTGAAAATTTCAATGGTAGTGGGTAATTGGAATAAGTAACTACATTTCTATGTTAAAAAAAGCACTCTAAAATTACTGACAAATTACTGGCAACTTATCAACAAAGAACTCGGCTCAGAAACATAGGTTTTGTACAGCAAGCACTTCTCAGTAGGTAATACTCCTTTAGTATTTCAATGACTAAGGTACCTAACAGTATTTAACATTGTATAGGTATTCTAGGTATCCTACGCAGTGCCCTGAATCCAGCTCTGTCGTGATTCAATCAGCCGCAACGCAAATTGAATTAGCGCGGCCATTTAATTAGCCACAACCTACAACTAAATGTAGGTATGTAGTATTGTAGTACTCACTTAGGTTTATGTACATTACTTATGTGGGATTGAACTATTTATTTGACTCATACTTATAAACACTATTATCTGACTACTAATCTAACATCCAAAACTATAAATCTAAAGTAAAAACTACCAAATAACTGATTAAAACGTGCGCTTTTCTTGAACTCTCAAGTAGGTTCTAAGACGTTCTGAAAGAATATTTAAGCAGTTTACGAGCTGGCATTACCGTGTTAAAGAAAAAAGTTCATTCGAGAATTTACCGAAAAACAGTTCTAACCCCTGTTTTACCAAAATATTCCAATGTAAATCAACTACCTACTACTTTGGTACACGAATATTTTAGCAATTAAGCACAACCTGAAATCAAGTAAACAACATTTTACTAACTCAACAGAAATACTGAAACAAACAAATATTCCGATATTTATCAGCAAATTAATTTCGGAAAACAAATACACCGATACTTTCGGAAAGTAGTATTCCCACAAAGGCACGCAGGGCACAGAACAATACCTCTATAACCTAGAATAATCTAGATTGATAGGCACGACGTGGTATTTAGGTACTTTACTGTACAGTGCATGCGCGAAAAGAGGTATACCGGTCGAAACAGGGATTACTAAAGCATAACTTTACTCTAAAATAATATCGCACTTTCTGTATAACCGCCTTGTAAAGAAAATTTGCTCAAACATTCAAAACAGCATACCTACAAAGATATCGATCGAACTGTTTTTTTTTATAATACAAAATACATGATGGCGTAACATGTTCGTTATAATAATAAAATTGTTCGTTTTTATATTATATGTACAAAATAACAACGTTGTCTCTACAATTTCTAAGCTCTTTAAAGCTTAATAAATGTTCCTATAAACTTGTCCTGGACTATACCAGCCTACCTTTATTATGACATTCGCGTGAAATACCAGCCCGTACCTAATGTTTATATATTACAGTTGCTTGCTATGTTAATTTAATGTTATTAACTAAATGCCAGCAGGTTAATTGCTGTGAACTATTAAAACTACCTACAAACTGACTGAATACAGTTTTGTGTATGTTTTTTTATAGCAACGATATAATGTGTATCTTATTGGAAAAGTGGTAATTTGGAAAAAAATAAATAACTGACTTCACCGCCTTCGTGACCTTTATCCGATTTTTATAAAACTTCCACTGTCACCTACATTAAACCTCAGAATAAAGAAAATTGAAACATACTCTAATCTTATAAAATTCGGGATTGCTTAGTTTCTGAAAAATCCGTGAAAAAGACACATATCTTCGAAATGTATACGGGTCAAATGTTTAATGAAGTGAACATTCGTTTTTTTTAAGAAAACGGTTAGAAATACTGTACATATTCATTTTCATCACGAAAGTTTCACGTATAAGTCCGAGTATGTATATTATATAGGCATGTATACCTACACCTACGGTGGTTTTCCGAATGACTCATAGTGTTACGAAAAAAATACCTACATTCGTTATTGGCGATAAAATTTTAATAGGCTTTTACGATGAAACGTGTTTTATTAAAAACATTAGCCTGAGATCGTTCGGCGGCGCTGAAACCGTCCAGTTTTACGAAGGGTCTATAAAATATTATGCAGGCTCAGCAGTAAACAAGGACCTCCTATCTTGACCGTAACTAGTAAATTATAAGAGCCGTTTTAAGAGCGGTTTAAGCACAAACATCAAAGTATTGTTTCTCCAGACATTTTAACGTGAGTCTAAAAGTTCTAAAACCCTGCGTCACTGCACAGCGCCCATCGTTATGAGTGTTATGATGCTAAGGTGTTTAAATTAGTATTTTCATCTTTAAGAACCAGAATCGAAACACTACTGTTTTGTAGCTGAATAATGGGTAACGTTTTTTTTCATTTAGATACCAAAAACAAAAGTTTTTAAACTAAATCTGTTTAAATGACAAACAGAAGTGATAATGAACTGAGTACACACAGGGTGTATCTACAATTACTGCGGGGAAAAAACAAGTCATTAAACCTGTTTAATGACACATAATTTAAGCTGTTATATATGACTAACATAAGTGATAATGCACTAATTACCGTGTAATGCGTAGATACTATTACTAGGCTGCAATATTGGTCCGTCGCTACGTGGAAAGCAGGCAGGTATTCCGGGAAATAGCACGTCTCTGACATAACTCTGTACTGGATGGCCATGGAGCTGGAATTATTAGGGATAAAATATTAAATAACTAGAAATCTCACTCTCTCTCTTGAGTCGTATTTCCTTATGACTGACGGCCGTGACTCGTCCGCAGAATTTGTTCGTTAGGGGAGTTTTCTTGGGCAGATACCTCGTGGTGGGCGCCCAATTCCTTCTACGGAAGACACATGTCCTCGGATATTGTGTTCCTCAAACATATCGCTTTCCTCACGAGGTTTTCCTTCGCCGCTAAGCGAGTGCAAATACACACATAACTTGGAAATACAAGTCATTAGTGTAGGGCTGGATTTGAACCAGGGTGCGTCTGGATGAAAAGCAGACACTGGAACCGCTGAGCCACACTCTCTTGTAACTAAAAATACTGTTCGTATTTAACGACTTGTCTATCAACCAGTGATGGCCACTTTCATACAAACTTCTTCTTTCTTACTTGTCTTATATGATATTCTTTAGCAAACGAATCCGTTAAATCATATAACATATGTTTACGTAAAGCTATGACGTATTTCGAATATTTTACTTACAACTATCTATTTTATTACATATGAAATATGCAGTTTAGATTTGTCAATTAAATCATAGATTAAACTAAACTAATTTCATCAATAATTGTTTATGTTGAGTATGTATTAATGTAATAAATTTGTCGCTCTTATTTATAGAGTATTGTGTCATCTATATGTACATCTGTACTGTCTGTTTTCTCTCTCTAAAGTAAACGAATATCCCGCAAGTCTCCCAAGATACCTAACGTGTGGTCACCTGTGGCGATGCGTGTCGCACCTCACGCGAACTTGACCCCATTGTGGCACTTGCGGCCAGTTCTGCATCACTTACTTACTCCACGAACATGCGAGCTCTGTGGGACATGCATATTATGCACGTGCTATCTGCAAGGTTGATATCTATCTAGTATATCAATAATTATAGACCTAAGTATATCTAAGGCTAGATTATTCTACGATTTTTTACAATATTGATTGTATTAAACTATTACCTACTAACTTTTGACTTAATATTTTTTTACAGACAATCTCATTAGATAGAAAAAAATCTAGTACTATTACTATCCTTCCTTACTCTTGGACCAAAATCTTAGTATGCAAACGTTTAACCTAATTTTTATTGTGTACTTTTGTCTACAAATAAATCATACATTTCTGTCAATTAGAAAATATGAAAACTTCTCAGTAGCACAACTGTTTGTCACAATTATTCCCATCTTATATAATGAGTCACATTTTATAAGATGGGAAACCGTATATCTTTTTTTATAATGTTCATCATCATCATCAGCCTAATGAGACCCGCTGCAGGGTATAGGTAGGCCTCCTCCGTCTTACGCCAATACTCCATGTCTTGCGCTGTTCTTGCCCAGGTGTTTCCTTTTACTTTGTAATGTTCATAAGCTCAAATCTAACGCTCAATTTTCTCTCTATTCCAGCCAAAAGAACTACACGTCCCCGTGGTCTTGGACGACGGTAACCGCGACGGGCGACTGACCGCGGGCGCCGCGCGGGCCCGCGCCGCCCGCGCGCCCGCACTGAGCGCTGCCGGGCTTGGATGCTCACCCTAACCACCACACAACTACTAGTACTAACATCCTGGAAAAGATTTTTAAAGAGGCTACCTAAAAGAACACACAGAAACATTTACTACTGGTATGGATTTTTTCCCGTGCTAGGGGACATGAAAAGATGGTCGCACCCTACTGGATCAATGTTAAATAGTACTAGTATTCTGTGGGTGGTTCGCCTAGCGAGGGTTTCTGCACATCACTATAGCTGCTGAAGATCGTGACATGTCCCATCCCTACACTTCTGTACTGCAGTAGGTACATCACTACTTAAGAGTTAGAAAGAAAATTGTTTCCTTTTTATACACTTCTACATTTTTTTATAAACTTTGAAAATATGGTTGTATGATATTATTTCGTTGTTATGAATTGAATTACATTTATGACGAGTAGGAACGTATAATTTTTGTATTGTTCTAAAAACTATTTACCTATGTGTAATTTTCTCGGTATAAAAGCTGTGACAACATAATGAAAACAATTCACGAAATATTTTTTCACAATGCTTTTGAAGATACACAAATGATGATTGTGACGTTTTGTTAACATAAGGAATTCCAATATTGTGTGCTGTAGGAACTATGAACAACATGAAAAGATTAAAACGTAACTTTCAAATTGAAAAGAAAAATTGTTCCTATAATTTTTAAAGAGCAGTCGTACCTACTTGTAAATCAACAAATGATTAATTGATCAGTGCTTTTTTTAAACTCATTTAAAATCATTAAAATATGTAAGAAACAAAATCCTATCAACTTTTGTTAATTCAGTCTTAAGACTATAAGATATTAAAGCTCACTTACACAATGATTTTTAAACGCATTAAGCGTCAAAAATACGTTGTCAAATGGTTAAATATGTTTTAGAGACGCTGTGCGAGTGAGGCTAGACTTGAAGTTTGCTGTCGAATTTTAACAACTGATTTTAACGTCACCACAGAGATGTATTAAGGTCTCAAGAGGTTTTAAAAAGGCCCCTGAGAGCTGTTTAGCCATAACGAGACCCACAGGTGCGGATTATGTAGACTTTACGCGCGTACTTTAATATCTAGGGCACAGGGGTCAAAGCTATTAGAGCTTAAAGCTTTGCTACTAAAGTTGGCGAACACAGGCCGACTTATGAATTAGTACCTTCTGAAATGCGACTGAAATCCGATTTAGAGTAGCTTCATTTGTTTTCTAACTAATTGAGATAACTAACTACTTTAGCATTTATCCTTAGTGTAGCAAGTGCCAATATAAGTACTGCAAGATTGTCTGCGCGTCTACCTATGACATCTGTTTCTCTGTTTGCCAATTTAAATTGTCATTCAACATTAAACCTTGAGATTCCACGCCTGAATAAATTCGACGGCAAACTCGATTCTCGTTGAATATCTAAGAATGTTTAAACACAAACCGTATTAATTATTTATTCATAATACGCGGTGCGGCTTTAATCTTTTTATACCACTAGTATTAATTAATTAAGTCTTACTTACCTAACGGTGGTTTAACAAGCGTAGCGGGATGGGGCGAAGTAATTAAACAATTATGTTTTTATGCGATAATGGCTTTGGGATATAATTTTCTTTTTATATTTGATTCCCACTGGATTTACGTGCTAACTGTACTTTAATTTTTAGAGAACTGAACCAAATATAATTTTGATACAATTAAAAAAAAGCGCACTTGTGTCTTAAATAGTAAAAATAGTTTTACAAAATGTTTCTAATTTTTATTATAACCATATATATTCGAACATAAAATTAATTCTTGCATAATGAAGATATCTTTCAAAAACTCTAAACCTCAAGCTTATTACCAAAATAAGTACCAGATTTGTGTCTGAAATTCTCTTGAAATATTTGGGAAATAAATTAACAACAGTATGAAACTCTGTCATAAAATCTGCAAAGCATAGACACGGAACAAAAACACCATTGTTAAAATATTGTCCGCGCAAAGAGCATTGTGTTCCTGGTCAGAGTCCACCTGTGTTGACACTAGAGCCTGTTGGTCGAGCAAAGTGGCTTTTACTTCTCTATTGGAAAACAGACACTTTAATAAACATTACACATGTTACTTAGCTTAGTTATTATTGGCTCAAGGTAACTAAAGAACAGAAAAGATGCCTGCGAAACCTTAGAGGTACATACATACATACCATTCTACAGTAAAGAATATGATCTGAAAAGTTATACTCAAAAGTTAACCCAAGTGAAAGCAATTGGCTGACATTGAGGATAAAAAAAAACACAAATATATATTTAATAAACTAAAAACTGAAAAATGCATTTGTAAAAAAAACTTCATTGCTTATCCTAACACTTGCCAGAAAACAATACAAATATATTGACAGGTAAATAACTGTAGGTAGTCTCCAAATGGCACATAGATCAATAGGGCACGGGTTAGAGGTCTGATGTAGCAACGCCACTGACAGCTAGGTTCTGAGAAGCTGAAATAATTGAGTAATAAATGCCGTTCATTCAAATTACTATTTAACATTATGCCCAATTAACAGTCGCAATAGCTAGGATATTATTTAGCTATTACTCAAACATTTTATATTAAATCATTAAAATATGTATTTATGCAGAAAGCAGTCTTTAAAGCTGAAATCGCAGAGGACTTTATTGATTGTTTGTGTCAAATGTCATAGGTTAGAAATGTTTGTTAATTTGAATGACTCGTTTGTGTTTAAACATTATTCGATATGATAAGTTGGCATTTGTAAAAGTGTGCCAATATTTGGATGCAGTTTGAATAGTGAGGGACATGAAATTTATCTAGTTTGTTAAAAGTTGAGTGTCGGAATCGATGTTACAATAACCCCTACCTAAGTCGTTACCGAATTCGATATTTCTGAAAATGAAAAATATCTCTCGCAGAAACTATCTTCTACTTTATTATGAGTATTTTGTTTTGGATCATAGTTTCTACTCGTACTGTAGCATGTACCTACTTCGTTTCAGTTTATATCTAAGAAAATGTTTATTATCTGTGCAAGATAACACTTCGCGAATTTATCTCAACTAATAAATCCTGTCCTGGATATGAACTTTCAAGTTATTTTTTTTAATAAATAGCCGAAGTTCTATCACAAATACTACCTACTGTGTTATCTTGCACTAAAATATCTTTTTCTACGATTCATATTACTACTGTACATATTATACTCTTGTTAAAATTAAATGTTCCTTGATAAAACAGAAACCTCGGTAGGCCCCAATGGTGAACGAATGTATCCGTCCGAAGTACCCCAGCGGCATCACTGCGGCGGTCCCCGTGGGACGCCTGCGCCATGCCTCGAGGTGCCAAAACATGCCGGTCTGGTGTTGGCACCTGCGGCGTTTGTTAGTCCTAATGGATGTGAACTGGTCTGTGTAGCGGCTGACTTGTTGTTCAACTTGACTCAAAAGCGATTCATTTTTAAATGGATATTTATATACCCAAAAACGTTAAACCCTTTTTTTTTCAAAACTTAAGATACCTTTGTTGTCTGAGCGAAGTATTTCCATGATATTATGAACATTTTTGAACCATATTTTATGAGCATTTCTTATGCTCCGAATTCATCTAGTAAATCTTATAGACGATATTATCTAGTAAAACTTATAGACAAATATGCAGTATAATTTTGACACAAGACGCAGTCGAAACCTCAAATCTCCTAAGCAAAGTGGTTGTAAAACTTTGTTTCTGTAGTCTAAACAGAAGTAAAGAGTCCAGTTGTACAACAAAGCAGCAGAACATTATTCTTATGACGCCGGTATGGTGGAGAACGGAGCTTTAAGTATAGCCTAGCGCCAGCCCCGGGCTGTGCTTGCAGATAGTTCACACAATATGCGAGTGAATTGCAGAACCCACCTGAGCAACATGCTTTACTGCTGGTACTTGGCTTGGCCACCTGCTTTCACTCAATTTTCTAAACTAAGTAAACTTGTCTAACTAAATAAAGTAACTTCATGTACTTCGTCTTGTCTCTAAAAGACTCTGTAAATTTTGGAAACCACTGATCTAAACAGAACTTTAGTAAGATATGTTAATTGGTAGACCAATTAACACAAATAGGTACATAATTGGAAAGCAGTACCAATTCTGCTATAACACTCAAATGAGGCCTAATTTTGTATTTGAGCGGTGGCCCAGGCACTTGGTACCAACTAAAACATGTCTGCTCTCACTACCATATCCTAAATTATAAGTTTGGTGCGATTCTAGTACAGTCGTTGGTCGCTTGCATTGGTCCAAACTTTGTCCAACATTTGCCAAATAAGTTTGGTCTCATTTACTATGTTCATTTCAGAATTTGCCAAATATTTTGGTCTGATTTGAAGGGCTTAACTCTACGGTGATATTATTCAGCGTATATTTGAAACCTTAATGCTTGTATACGATTCTATTCGCCACAAAATTTTGACCAATACAAGCCAGCCAATAGTTGTAGAGAATAATTTCTATTTAGTTGTGATATTTAACGAAATGCGCGTGTGCGCTCTGTAGGTCTACTATTGATAGTGGGAAGAAATAGAAATCTTGTCCAAACCACCTATAAATTTACAAAGGGTTAATGGTTACTAAACATTAAGGTAGCAATACAGCAAAATATAGAAAACGTTTTGGTTTTCAACTAAATTTTTGGGAAAGAAAACAGTAAACTCATATGATAACCTACACATAAGGCAATATTATAAAAGCCAGGTTTTCGAATTTTCAGAAATGTTATCTTAATGTACGATATGCACCCATTAAAGAATCTTTAGTTATCATTAACCATGTTAAATTTTCTCAGTTTCTTTGGCAAGTTAAACAATTTCTTTCCACTATTAACGGTAGTATTTCTCTAAGTGCAATCTACGTGAACCTGTATATTATCGTAGTTAGATACGTTGTGGAGATACGATGCATTTAATTTATGTATGTGGCAACACTCGCGGGATTTGAAATTTAAATCATTCCCGGATCTGTCTATTTTTCTTTTTTTATTCTTTTTTATAATCCATGCGTGCGTTTTATCACTTTTTGTAACAGCGCATGTTTTTTGCGTATATTTCTGATTGGTGCGCATTCTGTGCGGCTTGTTCGCAAGAATGCGAACAAGCCATATACGCGCTTGGAATGTAGTTAGTGCGATTTAGTAGTAAAAAAAACGGTGGAATTGTAATGTTATCATTTAAATTCGTTGCAATATATTTATAGCAAATTTCAAATGCGGAAAATGTTAGTCAAAAAGACAGATTTGAATTTCAAATCCCGCTAGCTAGAGCTGTTATAAGTATTTATAGAATTACGTAGCAACGATAGCTCCTGAACTATTATAGTGTAGGAACTGTGGTCGAAACGTCTCTGGTTAAAATGAGAGTAGTCAAGGGTGATCTCTTAACTCTTATTTATCATGACACGTAGTTTTATACTGAACTATATTATATTTACTTGTTTTAATATTGTAAGCTAGTTGTTAAAAAAGGTTGTAAGCTAAATGTGGGGAGTAACTTCCATATTGCAAATTGTTCGCAGTTAGCTATTTGTGCCCCAAGCACAAGATTTTATGTGTATTATTAAATATTTTTAGCGTTAGTCAAAATTAGATCATTCAGAAATTTCACTAAGAAACACTTATCAATGTTGTAAAATATGAAAAACGCCTCTAGCGGACGGTAGGAAGAACTAAAGAAAAGTATGAAAGTTCAAAATATGCTTTCGGAAAAACATATTCTGTTGCTTATGCTAAGAATAAGCACTGAATACTTATTATGAAAATTTTAATTTTTGATGGAGATACTATTAATAATATATAAACGCAAACTGTAAAATCTTGTACTTGGGGACTGAACCGTAGTAATCCTTGGTGTAATATAACTATGTCGGTGTCTGGGCACTTGATGCAAGTGACATATAGAATAGTTGAGTTACATTCTCATTTTAGCCAGCTCTGTGTTAAATTAATGTCTATCATCTTCAACAATATATTTGTATAAGATTATTCATAATAAATCCGTCAAAAATTGTTACATAAAATACATAATTGCAATATTTTTCATATTAAGTGTCCTATAATATATTAAAATAAGTATTTAACGCAAGTGAGGACGCTAATTGGGCGTTTGACATTTTTTATTATGGAAAAAGGCTTATTTATTTTGTTATTTTTAAGTTTTCGACGATTTTAATTGTTCTCGTTAATTTTCTTGAGGATTTTTATCGATGTAGTTTTAGTGAGTACAATTATTATTATCACAAATTGTAAAACGGGGATCGAATATTCTGGCATCTGCCAAAAACAGTTAAAGATATTAGCTAATTTTGCTACGCATTACAAAAACCACAATTCAGTTGGATATACATATTTCAAGAATATATTGTTAAAAACGTGATGCTATTTTTAAAAAGATTCAGATATCTTTTTCAAAAGAGCATTACTAACTTTTGCTAATCTTTCGAACCTATATAATTTGTTATTTAGCAAAACTATAACAAGAACACAAGTCTTACAATCATAAAATTATGTTTTATTAACTTTTTTCATTGTAAATTGACATTCCATTGCAATTGCATTGTATATTTGAATCCCCGTAAGATCGGTGTTACATAATTCAAAAGAAGTTTCCTGAAACTAATTAATAAATGAAATGACGCTTCTAAAGTGTACTGTTACGTGTGTAAATATAGAACGAACTAATACTTATTATAATAGTGAATGTTGTAATTTGTATATAAGTAACGAAAATTAAATTTTAAATACATAGATAATCATTGTGTGTATTCATTTATATATCCTGTAGTGAAAATATTAGTTAAAAGATAACCTGAGACATAGTATCAATTCATATAAGAACTTCTTTCCGATTTCCCAGGTGAGATATAAGAAAATAATATGTAATTAATAGTTTTTAGTTAAGACACACCTAAGAGTTCTAATTACGTCAAACAAGGTTTCTTTAGGCAAGCGTGCTACATCTTAGACTACAGTGGTGCTTAACATCAGGCAGGCTGTAGCAAGCCTATTTCGAGTTTAAAAAAAAGCAAAAGAAATGATCATTTTATACTATTCCTATCTGCCATTTATAAGCTTCTACCAGATTCAGGAAATCTAGTGAAAATAGAAAAAGGTAATATTCTACTTCTGCTGTCCGACTGTTACAAGTAAACATTGATAATAAAAAACAAGATTTAAAAATAATCATACGGCAATATAATGACAATAATACACTATTATACACTTTGTAAAACTATTACATCAACTTTACAATCATTAAGAAGATAATATTTATAACGCAATAACATTAGGGACGTAATTCACATTATTTATAGATTCACCGATCTACTTACAAACCCGAATTTCAGGAAAATTTGTCGATCAGCGTTTTGTCTCTTCCTTGCATTGACAATTTTGTGGCTGAATAAAAAGGACAAAGCACTCATCACTCAGATTTATAAGTCAGTACTTTAATTATAACTAAACGCTACAAAAATAAATTAATCTTAATTAAAGTAGTCATATAAGTACATACTTATGTATTGGGCCATGCCAAAGTGGTTTGTTATATGCGATGTTTTAGCCACAAAACTTTTCAGTAAATTTATATAGCTATATAAAGCCAACAAACATTATAGATATCTCCTTTCGGCCCATTAAGTTATACAAAAACTTTATTGGAATCACTAGTTACTTGGAACATACAAATTATAGCCAGAATGTGATGAATTTTTAAGGTCAATGAAATAAAATGTTGACTTAAGCTTGAGAGATCACAGCGTCTATTTTTGGTGTTTTTACAATACTAATACCTTTAATTTGATTAAATGCCTTCGAACCTTATAGAGAATCACTGAAAAACGTCATATCAATATGCATATTTTTTTTAGTCTAGTTAAGACATATACATTTCTTGGTTTCAAGATGTAATAAGAGGGTAGTTTCGCTAGATGTCGCTGACAGTTAAAATAAATAATTTGCGTTTTATTTTTAACAGTCTTATTCTCCTTTAGAAGCAATTCTTGGTCATTGTTTGTAACTTAAACAACATCGCATGATTTGGAAAATTTGTAGGAAGACTTTACTAATATTTTTTTTCCGAATTAATGTTTGCGACATCTAACGGACTACCTTTAAACTCGTACTCCCACTTATGCTAAAATAGTAACCCTCTATAATTTAGAAGTATGATAAAGATATGCCAATTTCGAGATCAGACATAATCGGACAACATATACGATTTTTGATTAATCAAATATATCACCAAATCGAATGAATTACAAATTATAAATAGTCATGCATAAAGTTAGGGCATTAGGTACTAAAATATAGGTATTGATGGTAATGACATTAGGTACCATCAGATGACATTAAGTAATTTTAAAAGCATAATAGTTATTATTAAGAATCACAGTAAGGGGATCTAAGTATACTTATTACAGAAATATGCACCATTATCATAATTGTAGAAACAGTTTACTAATATGAAATTATATTAAGTGATGCACCGATTCGATTAATCATGTGACTTATGTATTTTAACAAAAATTCTTGACGTTATGAAAAAAAACATAATAATTAAGTATGATTTTTTTCATCTTCATAAAACGAAAAAAATACTGACATGATTTATAAAAGCGAAATCAGAACCAAAAAAAACTACTATTGATGGAAGATTCATAAACAGAATTTTTTAAGTGTAAAAAAATATTAATCAACATAATTTTGATATTACATACGAAGTAAAAATAAAACTTGCAATACTTACAAAATCACATTTATATTTCACCATACTTTAATAGTTTTAACTTTATCATTTAATCAGTTTAAACATAGTATAGAGTATAGAGAAGCACACAAAAAGGAAACCAACAAAACAATAAAAATATTCGGATTCACCATAATGTTCACTGTGATGTGGAAAAAGGAAACTATACAAATGTATACATATTTATTAATTAATACTTTTTAATTATTACACTAGATACAAGTACTAAATTTATTATTTTATTGCTGTAATATGTTGACATATGTACATATTGTACATAAATCATATATGTATACGTACATATATGATTTCCAAGATTGCTTTACAAATGATAAATTTGCGCTGTCAGAATAGCCTTACTTTTGGCTCAAAACCCAAATAGGAAATCTTTAAATATAAAAATGATCTAAGTTTAATAACAATAAATAATCACATGAAACTACTACTTTAATATTGGACTAAAATATTGACTATACACTCACTACATATTTAAAAGCGTTTTTAGGATCATATACTGAGCATAAGAAAGTTCGTATAAGAGTAGGGGACTCTGGTGTCGAGAAATTTCTATCTAGCCATTGCTTTTAACACGGTTTAACGACTCCAAGCGAATAGCCGGGACCTACATTTATACGAATTACACGACAAACGGAAGCGCCCAGATGTAAAATGGAACGCCTCAATGTTTGGAAAACTGACCTTGACAATCGCAGTTGGTTAACTTTGGTAATCACGAACGAATACCGTAGTCTACTAACCACGGGAGCTTCGATTACTTTAATAATTAATATTTATCACTGGAACTATTCTCTCTCTCTATGAGTCGTATTTCCTCATGAATGAGGGGCGTGACTCCCCCAAAGAATTGATTCGTTAGGGGAGTTCTCTTGGGTAGATACATCATGGTGGGCGCCCAGGTCCTTCCACGGAACAATTAATTAACTTAAATATTAATATTAATTTGTTACATAAATTTACAAGGCATAAGTGGATATTGAAAAAATAAATATGATAAAAATACGTACTTAGTCCTACTTAAATTTAGTACAACGTGCTTTATTTAGTATAATTTCCGTATATGTCATATAAACTTAACGGTCTTTTCTTCTTTCGAAATGAAAAAACCACTAAAAAATAATCGTTAAATAGTAAGATTGGTCTTTTAGCACAGTAATAGGAATAAAAGCAATACTCTTTGCAATGCACCGACCAATCACAGCCAAGTTGCATGTTTTACTGCTCTGTGATGGGTTTATAGGAAAAGCAGCTTGATAAGAATAATAGTATTTAAGTCACAAAGCTATTTTGGAAGAAGATTTCATACATATGGACTTTTTTTTCAATATAACTTTCACTGGAATTATTGTAAAGGTTATATGTAGGCCTACATTTATTTACTTTTACTAGACAATTCAAAGGGCGGAGCATAACATTAGGGGCATATAGGTATTACAGTTTAATATATGTAGTTATTTATTTATTCATACTTGCACACATACAAGTATGAATAAATATGTATTTGTGTGTAAATGTACAAAATTCTAAGCTTCAATAAAAATTTGTAAAAATCGTATAACCGACAATGCCAAAGCTCTCTTCGAATTTCAAACGAAACTAACATATTTTGTTTCACAATAAAAGTCCCACGTGATAAAAGATCAATTTAATTATTCTAATTATTATTTTACGGTGCAAACTTCGCGTTACAGTAAAACTTCTTTTGTGAAACTATGTATACGGTCTTATTAATAAAAGAGAATTACAATATGAACCATCGGCGGCTATTTTTTTACGCTTTTTTAGGTTATTATACAAACAAAAATCTTCTACGTGCTAATGATTAAATGAGAAACGGAAAGAACGGACGGAACGGAAGAAAACGTATGCTTAATGTTATTTTATCGTTTGAACGTTGCTTAACATCAGGCGAGTTCAAGTCAAATGTGAGCCTAACAAATGTAAAAAAAAATACAGTCTCACCTAAACAGACATACAATTAATAAGAGCGTCCGCGGGTGAGTGCCTTCCATACAAAAGTATTCTGCTGTTTCCTCCATGAAAAATAAAAAAATATACATTTTTTAAACTAAAAAAATTATGTCATCTAGGAGAACGTCTTTATGTTTTAATTTTGTATTTAAATGGAAAGCACTCAGCCACGAACGCTTTTAAGT
>OZ026817.1:1092397-1126987 GCA_964023185.1 Macaria liturata
TAAGTGAAGACATCAGCAAGAAGACGCGTGCCTGTCCATTCGATCATCATCATCATCCACAGCCTTTTCTATCCCACTGCTGGGCATAGATCTCTCTTTGAATGTGCCAGCTGCTTCGATCTATTCTATACTTTCACATAATATAGTATCTGACCGGCTATTTCTCCAGCAGGGACAGCCGCAGCGCCTCGTCGAGCGCGCGCTGCTCGTCCTCCGCCTGCCTGGCGAGCGCGGCCTGCTCGCGCGCCGACACGGCGAGCGCGGCCGCCAGCTCCGGATCCACGTCCGCCTCCGCAGGCGACTCGTCCCCGACTGCGACTGACTCGCCCACGCTGAGCGAAGCGAGCGACGCCTCGATCGCTCTGTGTAGGGAACTAGGGTCAGCACACTACTAGCAATACGTGCAGATTGACTACAGTGGTAAAAGTTTTTACTTTTGAACTGGCACAACACAAATTTATGGCCAAAGAAGGAAAAAAATATTAGAAGTGGCAGTGTGATCCGTAATGAGTCAGTTTCTAAGTCAACTTTAAAAAATGTATATACAAATAAATTTATTGATGTGAATAGTAGATAGAGGCTCTGTGGTGTAGTTGGCAAAGAAAAATGCTTGAGTGCTTACACAGAACTTTCAGTTCCAATATATGTAATTAGAGGAATAATTTATCACAAACTTTAACCTTTTGTGAAATGTGATAGCTTACATTTACAAGCAGTTAAATAAAGTTTATCAACACTACTATATATTTAGATTTAACAAACGAGGCAACAAAAGCCAAATACTAATACCTAATTACTAATCTACACGAAACAATAATTTCAAGGCTTTAGTAGTGAAAGACTGAATTCTGTTTTAACTTTTATTGTGTTAATTTAATTAATGTAACAAAGTCTTATCTTTAGTATAGTCTTATCATCTAATTGTCATAACTGTCAATCAACTTAGCAACATGTCTGACAAACTCAGTATACTTCGGATGTCCCCACAAGAAGTCCATATGATGTCCATCTTCATAATCATCATCGATAACATACATTTCCACCACATTCGGCAATCGATGATTCAGAATATGATTCATTTGCAACGTTGACACTCTATCATTTTTTGCATACATTATCACTATAGGTATTGTCACTGCGCTCAAATCATATTCCGGCGGTTGCACAGAATTATATTTCTCCCGATTATTTTTTTTTCCAAAGTCATACTGAGCAAGTTTCTTACTACTGAACACTTGTAGATAATGTTTGACGGTTTTCTTAGATGTATAATCAGGGTAGTGTCCGACTAATCGTGTTAAAAAGTCACCATCCATTTGAGAATAATTACTCCCTCCTGACAATGCTGATATGAGATCACTGCAAAGGTTGAACGTGCTATCCGTGTCCAATGCGCAGAAAGATCTGAACATTATCATTAGAGACGATTCTCTTGCAAATACCTTTTCGTTTTCCAAACTATTTATCAGCAAACTTAGAATGGGAACTGTTGCAAAATTACTGTAAATCCCTTGCTTTTCATCTTCACTAGCAGCAATAGTTCCCATAGCTATGAGTACATTAATTTTCTCTTCATATTTGGGTCGTTTCGAACACATGATAAGAACGCTGGTGGCGCCCAAATCATGCGCTATAATACTAACTTTACTCTGACCAGCAGGCCTACCACAACGTCTTATAGCAGTACTGCAGCAGTGCTGCTGCGATAATCGGTACTACAACGTCTAGTTTCTGACGTTTAAATAAGGTGGAATCAGTGTCGCGGCGCGTCGAGGTTTTGATGACGTCACGCGATTTTGTTCATTCATTTCCTAGGCGTTTTGCCTAAATCGGTACCATAACGTCTAATTGCCAGCGGAATCATTATCGCTGAGCTGTCAATTTGACATTATTTTGAGATGCTAAAAACGCTGCTATCTGCTTGCGTATTTGAGATATTTATCCATTTAAATCCTTTGAATTATTGAAAATATGAAAGAAAACTGAATTTAATTGATATACAATGGTTATGTGTGTGTGGTTCGGCACAATTTTTGCGAAAATACCGAACACCAGTGAATATGTGGAGCAACGAAAATAAATCTCAAGCTGCAGCTATTTATTATTCATCAGCCAACAGCAAGCTAAAGAGCCAACTATCACGACCCAAAACTACAGCAGGGACCCAGTTCGAGATCACACTACCGCCACAGCAGATGAGGTGGCAATATAACGATGATTCAGTACCGCAGCAGGGCATCGTTATGCAGAATGTTGGTGTACCCTAGCTTTGAGAACAGTGACTTGCTCAGTGCCCTTCTGTATATACTATTGTGAATAGGGTATTAAATTAACTGTTAATAAAACAAAATGTACAATAACTATTTGTTTAATTTAAACATAAATCTTAAATAGGTCCCATCTTGTGCTTAAAGGTATAAAGTAGCAGTATAGTTAGACTATGTACGACACACTATGCCTACACCACACAAACCTATTTTATAAATTAGTATAGTTAAGACACAATATAGAACGCATAAGCTAACAATCTAAATGATATCTTAGAGTTAAAAAGGATGATTAATTAGAGCTAACTTCTGTGTTATATGTTTATGTTCCCCAACATAATAACTGTCGTCCAGTAAAAATAAATTCAAGCTTATAACATCAATTTATTGAAAAAAACTTTTAAGTTTATGTATCCACATCGTATGTTTAGAGTATTCACACAGAAAAGTAATTTACACGAGTAAACGTTCGTCTACGAAGTGGTTATACTGCTTGCAGAGGAATTTGATCATCTTCCAGCTCCAATAGATGGAGTATATCCGACTGCAGCCTTGCTTGCTCGTAAGAAGTTGATGATGGTTTGTCACCGTCTTGGTATCGTGATCACAGTCATGGTGATCCACCACGTTCCATCAGCTTGTATCGAGAACAAAAAGCCGCTTGAAGAAATCAACTTTTTGTTAAGAAGCGTATCCAAAGTGTTTGGTTTATCTAGATAAGTTTTTCACTGTGCATGAACACATTCATGCGATATTCTGTCCATCATACTGTGTAGTATTCATACAGCACCAAATGTATCACCTCTAAATCGGGGACCCAATGCATTTCTATATATAAAACAGTTATAATTTATAGGCAGTTTGTTATGGTAGTTTGTTTACAAAATCATTCAGTGCTACCAGAATATTTTTTTATACCGTAAATGACATTTTTTATACACACACAAGCAAAAAAAAGAATAAGACATAGTGATCTGGCAGTTCGTACCATTTCTGTATACAAATAAGCACGAACTCTTTGGAAAAAAGTTTGAAAATGTACACCAGCTGAAAGCCGGGCTCAAATTTAAATAAAATAAATGGTTAGGAATATAATACAGGATACTTTTTTCGGCATAAAATGTACACAAAATAATGTATACCAACTCCAGTCGCAATAGCTATGTACATTTTACGAAATTTAATAAATAAAAAAATTAAAAATTATTCCTTGCATACTGCATGTACCCCTTGCATACTGCATACTTGCATGATTATTTATAATTGTTATTGTGCTTTTTTAATACATTATGTATTTGAAAAGAGCTAAATACGGTTGAAGCCGATATCTGGCAACACGCAAGTACGATAGTTTCAAAGAAAATATTGAACTGTTTTCGAATCAGTGACAGTGACAAATTTTGAAAGCAAAACTACTATAGGTTGTGCTATATTTTATCACAAACTCTTTCATTTTATGCAGTTTTAGCGAAATCATTCGTTCAGTGTCTCATCCCTAATCCGCTTGAAATCCGCTGGAACGCGATATTACGTCATGAGCTTGTGGTACGAATATTAGCAGCATTGAATTTCAGCGGAATCGCAGCGGAGCGGCAATGACACTGCTTTTAAAAACGTTATGGTAGGCCTGCAGTTGTTTCTAGAACATAGTCAATAACGGCTGGAAGATCGTATACACCATATTCTTCGAAGCTAAAGTCCCAGAACTCATTTTCATCTGCGTTCAAAGTCGCATGTTCTTGTGAATATCGATTGCCTCTAAAGTTGACAATCCAAACATTTTTACTTTTCGCCAGATTAAGTCCATGGATCAAAGATCTACCGCCACGCATCAGTAAGGAATCTCCAGTATCCGCAAATCCGGTAGCGATAAGTACAGGGGTCGATTCTTTATCCGCTGGTATTTGGAAGAGCTTCAGAATATACCCATCAGATGTCGTGACGACATGTTCGATGATCTTCAATCCGTGCGCACGCGCAAGTTCAGGAAACCCTATTTGTCCTTCAATAGGGATTTGAGATAAATTCCTGGCTAATGCTTTTGTTTCTTCTGTATTCGACAATGATATTATTAGGCTGCTGCTTGATATTACAGTAATTAGAGTAAATAATATAGCTACACATGTCTGCAACGACATGTTGAGTTCGTACGAATGAAAGAATGTTTGAGTTATATGATTGACTGTAATATATTGTATGTGTCTGTATACACTTAAACAGGTTGTCTGTTTGTAAGTTGTTGTTCAATTTATATATTCCTCATGTATTATATCTAGTAGTTGTTTACACAAATTTTAGATTTAGTTTTCATTGTTTGATTTAAAAGTTTTGTGTTAACTCATAAAACTTAAAAAATATATTTTTCTAAGGCAACTAACTGTCTCTAATCAGCAAAGTAAATTCAGACTTTAATTATTTGAATCATAACATATCAGGCAAAACCAAGAGAAACATGCAAGCAAGAACATATTGCGAGAGATGATATCATCGTAATAATATATACTACGTAAATGAGGTGGCATTGAATTTAAACTGACTATTTAACAAATAACTGATTTGACATGCCACTGAAATATAGAGGCTAACATGGTTTTACTTAGGTATGGTTGGTTTAAAATAACTGAAGTGTTAGTGTTTTTTGGGAGCTGTAATATAAACCAAACATAATATCACAATAAAATTTCTTGTCAAGAAAAAAAAACATGACATAATCAACATTTTATCTCCTTCGGTATTCTCTTCTTACAGATACTTTTTCAACACATCTACAACTTGATTATACAAATACTTATAAACATGCTGGCCCCAAACATAGTCAATATGATTAAATCTCATTTTATGCACCACTTTCAGTTCTACTACATTCGGCAGTTCTTTTCTTAAAGCCACCACATCTTTCCAAGTCGAAACTTTATCATTTCTTGCTGAAAATATAACAATTTTCATTGAAACCTTTGTCAAGTTATATGCAGGAGGTACAAAGGCCAGATATTTCAAAATGTTCTGGATGATTCCATAGTCGTATTGAGAGATTTTTTTTCTTGAGTATAACTGCGTTACATGTTTCAGGTTCTTCAAAGAAGTCCCGGAAGGATAATGAGAAGTCAATAAAGGAAGGAAATCTGTTTTCACTTCGTCTGACCTCCCAAATATATAGAAGAAACCACCTTCAAGACAAATATCTTTGCCAATAAAACCAAACGTGCAAAGCTTCTTCATAAAACTCATAAACTCTGAATAGTCGCCGAAGATTTCTTCTCTGCCAAGTGTCTTTAGAATAAAGTTCACTATAGTGCCAGTAAACATCAAGTCTGATAACGGGGGCTGCAGATTACTGATGCCACAGACTGGGGCCATTGCAACTAACAAATCGATTTTCTTGTTATATTCTGGCAGTTTCGATGTCATAACAAAAAAGGCTGTGGCACCTAGAGAGTGTGAGACGGCCTGCAAGCTATTTCGACCCGTATTTCTAAGCACGAAGTCTACTATTGCCGTGAGGTCATACACTCCTTGTTCGTGGAAACTAAAATCCCAATACGAAGAATCAATATCAGGGTTTAACTTGCCATGTCTTCTAGAATACTTGTTCCCTCTGAAATTGCATATCCAGACATCACGACCAGCCTCTTTTAAAACGCCAACCAAAGAGTTCGATCCTCTAAGAAAGAAGGTGTCAGCTGAATCTAAAAATCCATGCACTAGTAACACTGGTCTATTTGATCCTTTTACACGAAAAATAGTCAGCAAATATCTATCTTCAGTTTGTATTTCATATTCTTCCGTTTCGTATCCAAATTTCCTTGCCATTTCGGTGAAGTTAAGATCTACCGAATCGATTGTGAAGTTTCCTTCTATTAGGTTGGATATATCTTTCAGCACAGGAGTTGCTTTTGCGGTAAATTCTGCGAGATTCGTCATTGATTTCAGCTCATTTTTAGAACCCAATGTTTTTGTATTATTAGTCGTTTTAGTCCAGTAATTTTTCGAGTAGTTTCCATCTATGTTTCGTATATAAAACACGACTGTGGCAGCTATTACACATATAGACACAACAAAAACTGTACATAAGACCACCGATGAACACAAAACCGCTCTCATGATTTCGAAACATTGAAATGTGTTCTGAAAACATCTGTACTAATTCTGTGCACTCATATTTACTCGAAGTAATTTATAGCTATTATAGTTTGCTTTCATATACTGAAGTTAAGAATGTTTTCTATGATTTCCAAAAACGGATGTGATATTTTTTGTGCATGTAACAATTATCGCTTACACTTTTATCTAACTGTGCATCCCACTTATACGAATATTTTCTATCCAAAAAAGATTATCAATAGAAATTGTTTAATCCTAATTTAAAATCAACTAGTTCACCTAATTGTACTCCATAAAGTATCGTACTATTTTACAATCAATGTATTTACACAGCTGTGTACAGGTACATATATGATACAACCTATTCAGTGGCTTCATGGTTTCATATTTGAAAATTTTATTTTGTCCTCCGTAAAAAGGACATAGGATTGTAAAATTTTAGAATGAATTTAGGCATATTTGCTAGTAACATACAAGTATACGAACAATATAAAATTTGTGTTGATAAATGCAATTATTTATTCAAGCTTCATAAATAAAATTGATACAGTATAAAAATACAATAATGTCATATTTGAAAACAAAAGCACACACACATACACGCTACACTAAAATCTACCAGAGCGTCGCCAAAACGACCTGAAATTATCAGAATTTGAAACTACAGTAAATAACTTATTAATTTAGACCATACGCCAATCAAAGAAGATCGCATTGATATATTATGATCAATAACAAAATATGTAAATTACTGTTTGGCAAATCTTTCTACCGCACCGTGAAAATAACCACCCAATTTTATCAAACACGTTTTAGTAAATTGTATTAAGTATAATATACACTGGTACATTAAAATTACCTTGTAAACATCACATACACCTTGCACATTATTTACAATCTTGTGATATGAAATTTCTTATTAAAAGGGATATTCTCACAACTGAAAATGACATCACTTTGGCCCCTCTTGATTTGCAAATATTTACTTTTAAAAATCCGTTTAACGTGGTTAAAAATCAATTATATATACCTATATAAGTAAATATATGTACTTAGTACATACCTCTGTAGTTGCCGTTCCTCGTGAGCAAGCAGGTCGGTAGGTTCGTGCAGGCGCGGCGGCTGCGGGGTGGAGGGACGCGCGCCACGGAGCGCCTCCCATACATCCACCTGGAAGAGATAATATATTAGCTTGGTATGATGATGATGGGGCTCATTTTAAATAGATTAAATATATGGGGGTTCTATTTACTGTGGTATAACCGATGTAGAGAAATTACCTGAAGATAGAGTGATAATGATCAGTTAATTATGTAGTTATTACGCACACTCAAAACAAACGCAGGTCTGAGAAAAATCCTACTAAGTAATTTCTTTACGATTGAGTTTTGCGTCTCACGCGATGCTTCGTATGTTCGCAAGACTTAAGCTAGATTTTTTATAATAGGTTTTGGCCAGGCGCTATTGATGTTTCTAGTCCATTAAATCTAGACCAGAAGATATCTATCTATATAAAACTCAAAGGTGACTGACTGACTGACTGACTGATATAGTAATCTATCAACGCACAGCCCAAACCACTGGACGGTTTGGGCTGAAATTTGGAATGAAGGTAGATGTTATGAAGTAGGCATCCGTTAAGAAAGGATTTTTGGAAGCCAATACCCACTAGTAGAAGTATAAAGTACCTAGGCATTTAAGGTAAAGGTACGTGTCTAATCTAACAATATCCAGCAGGAGGTCAACAAGAGGTGAGGCCTATACCCAGCAGTGGGTCGATAGGAGTTGAATTTGGTGCTGGTACCTGGTCCTCGTGCGTGCCCGCCTCCATGAGGCTCTGCTGTATGGCGTACTGCAGCAGGCCTTCCTCCCCGTCCTCGCAGCTCAGCCGGTCGTCGCCTGCCTCTCTGTAGCCTCTGGAATTGGATTACTCGTTGAGTCATTTATATATATGACAGTGGTTTTGGAGAGTTTCACTTTATCTCATTATGATTCTTAAGGAAACATCGAACGTCAACGCAGCTTGGCTCCTTTTTAAATAAGATCCATACATTTTTATACAAACTTCAATACATTTCAAAATACACGCATTATCCGAGTGTAAATATTGATTGAAAGTAGTCTATGTTTCATCTTAATCTGAAAATCGTTTGAAAGAGATTCATACAATTTATACAAACTTCCAAATACACAAACTAGCACTCCTACCAGTCAATCTTCTTTTTGTATGAGAGTCATACACTCCCATACATGTCCCATACAACTCACCGTCCGATGGCGAAGCACTGGTCGTCCACCACGCACGCCAGTCGCTCCCCCTCCTGTATGTACTCGACGTGAGGGACAGGACTCTCCATGCCGAATATGTTGCCGAACGTTATCCGCGCGTTCAGCACGTGGAATAGGGGGATTTCTGGAAACAAAGATAGCAAAGTTTTTACATATACAAAAAACACTTGCAAAAACACACCGAACAGCATCCTTATACTGCCAAAAAGATACAAGGTTTACATTTTAGTGGTATCAGTATCAATAATGTTTTACCATAAATCAGACCCAAGAAAGATAATGAATTAGTGTACATTTTAAAATAACATCATATCGCGATATACATTTTTAAATGGCCCGAATCTAGGCACATCTGGCTTAATAGTGATCAAATTAGATCAGAGATCTCTAGGTTAGATGCAAAAGAAAGATCCTTCAAGATTTAGAAAATGGAGTAAAAGATAATATTTTTCTTACCTATTTTGACCGGAAAACCGGCGGGCAGTTGCATTTGCACGAAGTCTTTTAGTTTGGCGAAGTGTGGAGACGATATCGCGGTCATCAGGTCCAGGATCGGCATTATCTGCTCTTGGAGCTGGAAACAGGCATATACAAGTGTTAAAACAATTGTAAAACACTAAATTTGATTCTTTTTGTAGCTCTTTTTATAGGCTTTGAAGACATCATAACGAAAATCAAAAAGATTCGTAGACGATCAAACAAATCAGCAAACTTTCGCTTTTTGATGGGACGATGTGTTTTGATAAAAATGACAACTTTACAAGTTCTAGAAATCCAGCAAAATGAATCTCCTTACAAGTTCCGAGAGTCCAGCAATTTGCCAGACTTGATTTATTCTAAAGTATATCAGTCGAGGAAGAGCCAAATATGTCACCTCTTCCTCGATTCTCAAAGTTTGCAGATTTTCTTCTTCTAACACATTCAGACACTTACTTCGAGCGAAGATTATTCATCTTCGCACAATCATAGCGTCGCCTTGAACTTCTGCATGTTGGACCTTTGGTCATTAGGTTCACAATAGAGAGAGCAATAATCAGTTATGTTTGCCTCGTCCTCGAATCTTAAAGTTGTCATTCAGAAGATATAGATATATATATTCGGTTCTTACTGGGTAAGCACGTTCCATCATAGACCGTAATGATAGCTTACCATCAGGCGAATTACGATTAAGTGCAAACCCATTCATGGTAAAAAAAAGATTCTTACCTCCAGTGGGTAGTCCTCACACAGCCACAGTGTTGCCTTGAACTTCTGCACCTTGGTGGCGAGGTCCCGCGGGCGGCCCACGTCGCGCTCCAGCGCCGCCGCGGAGAAGTACTCCTGCCACGTCACCGGCGCCGCGGGGACCAGGTTCTCCGTGGAACTGCTGCGGGAGGGGTCCTCCTGGAATGCAGTTAGAGATTTATGAAAATATTGTACTCGTAATACTAGCTGATACGCCTAACTTTAACCGGATCAAAAATCAATTATCATTTCATCAAATCTTCGCGGACGCGTCCGAAGTCTTCGGAAGTCCGCAGACGCTAGACACCGAAGTGGCGCGATGAATGTTTTGGGACTGTTCATAGCATACCTTTGTGTCACGGTTATCAGTCGCGTCCGACATAGTATATCTGGGACTTAAATAAAGTAACTATTCAGATACTCGTTTAACACATTGACATTACGACAAACAAGTGTGTGGCCCTGCAAGCAACTGGTCATATCTTACCTTATCCGGCGTGAGCAGCGGCGAGGTCCCGGCCGGCGAGGCGGGCTCGCTGTCCGCGAGCGCCAGCAGCCCCGCCAGCGGAGCCCGCACGGCCGCGTGCCGCCGCTCCTTGGGGAGGTGCTCCGTGCGGGTCTTGGACACCAGCTCCACATTGTTGGCGCTGAACACTTTACACTCGTAGCCGTTCACGTTCTCCGTCTTGTCTTGCCGCCAGCCCCAGATGCCGCTTTTATTTCTGAAATGCAATGAAATCATTGCAATTACAGAGCTATACCATTATTACAATATTTAATGATAACGCATTTCACAATTAGACAAGTTAGATTATTACACCTACCTAGATACATACATTCTGGAAATTCTGGTGTATATGTAGTGAATCCTAATTTGTAATGCCATGTTTTATCTTTATTGCAGAAGTTAAAAAAAACGTTTTATTTATTTATTGTAAATAACTTTAATGCAATGTGAGGTAGATCTATTCGCTTCAGATGCAGATATGAGATTTTGGGATTGACATAGGCCACTATTTCAAAATTACTTGAGCGAAAGCGCGAGCATCCACTAGTCTATAATAAATAAAGATTTTTATCTTTATCAATTTGTACTAAACTAGTGGCTGCTCGCTGCTTCACTCGCCTTAAGAAGTAAAATTTGCATCCCCTATTTCACCCCATTAAAAGTGGCATTTCCAAAAATCCTTTCTTAGCGGATGTCTACATCATAACATCTACTTGCATGCCAAATTTCGGCCTAATCCGTCTTGTGATTTGAGCTGTGCGTTGATAGATCACTATGTCAGTCAGTCAGTCACGTTTGAGTGTTATATATTTAGATGTACGTTAAATTGTAGGTCCCGGCCGTTTGTCTAGTACGGCAATCATTAAGCCAAGGCTTCGTCGTTAAGGCTTGACAAGCTCTCGACACCAGAGTTGGCCACTCTCATTCAATTCAATTCAATTCACCTTTCAAAGCTGATTTTATCCGTGTCGAGGTAGTTGATGGCTAGCGGCGCCGTGAGCCTCTGTTGCAGCGCGTGGTGCGGGGGCGGGGGGGCGGCTCGGCTCGCCTCTGATGCTTCTACGTACTCGCACCAGGACGTGCCTGCCTCGTGGTCTAACTCCACCATGCTGGCTTTTTGACCTACACAGGAATATATAGGTAAATCCTTTATTGGGCAGGAATAGACGGCAGCAAATGGCAGCTCCGTCGTTTAAAACGGAAACCCCATTCAGGATTTTTCAAGATGCAGAACTTGGCCTAACTTTATAAAGTTCTTACTGGCTTTAACAGTATCCAACTGACTCTGATAATTTTCAATGTATATTTCTAACTATGACTTAGTTACAATCAATTGATTCTAACAGTCTTCCAACTTACATACTCTAAAAGTATCCATCCAATTATAAGATGTTTCTTGTTAACTCTAGGAATGTCCAATTTACTCTAGAAGTTTCCATATAAGTCCACTGTATTTACTTACCTTGTCCCCTGAATATATAGGTCCTGTCCCCTCGCTGCCAGCGGTTCCCCTCGAAGCCGACGAGCGTGGTGTCGACGCGCACGTTGCCGCCTCGCTTGTACACCTTGTACGTGTCGAACGGACACATGCGGGACACCAGGGGCACTGCAATGTATGGATATGGATAAAGTATTGTTGGTATTAATTATTCGTACAAGGACTTTGACGATGTATCTGCCCAATAAAACCACTTGAAGAATTAATTGGACGGGGGAGTCACGACCCTCAGTCATGAGGAACGACTTAAAGAGAGAGAGATTATTAATTAAAATTATTATTCCATATTGTATAATGGAATGTTAATACCACAGTCTATGATGTTGTTTTCAATTCGCTAAAAGCTTGGTGGGAACTGCGACTCAAAGCTTAACCGAAAACTGTGCAAGGTTTTGATTTAAGATATTTTTTGTAGCACTAATTATATTATTTAAATATTGGTACCGTTACGCTCGAAATTATTTCTGCTTTGCGATTACATTTTTAATCCATTACACTAGATTGAATAGGTTTTAGTAGCTTTCTCAGGCCACTTAAGTACCATAAAGAGCAATGAACTTACCCCAGCTAGTAAACTGCCACTTCATCTCGACGTAGAAGTCAGGCGCCAGGCTGAGCCGGTGCAGCAGGTCGGGGATGCCGCCCGCGCGCACCGCGTGCCGCTGGTAGTCGCGCCGCGACAGCACCAGCGACAGCAGCTCGATGTCGCCGGTCGCGGTCGCTTCTTGCACCGCTTGAAATTGTTACATTGTAATTGACTGGCCTGTTAGCTTAGTTGGTAGTGGCTCTACCTTCTCATCTATAAAGGGTTGCGGGTTCGATTCCCGCGTAACACAAGTATTTATAAATTTTAAAATTTATAATTACTTGTGTTGAGTCTGGTCGTTTGTATGTATAATAAGTATATATTTACAAATAAAATATGTATATTATTAGAGATCAGAAGCGGATTTAATTAAAAAAACACACATGTAGCAACAACTACCTTCATTTATTTTAACAATTTGAAATCTAACACTAATCACAAAATCGCTTAGAACTAACTTCACTTAGTAATCACAAGTTCACTTAGCAATGGTCGTTTAGCACAACTACCGACAATTTCAAAACAGTGGGAGCTCTGTTCGGCTCAAAGTCTCGACTAAGAATGCCCGGCCGGCGCGGTTACGTCGGCTTTTATACTTTTTCGTCGCCTTCTGACTAACAATATAAGTATTATATCCGTTATCTAGTACCCACGACACAAGCGTTTGCTTAGTGTGGGGCTAGATGGCGCTGTGTGCAATATCCCGGAATATTTATTTAATTTTAACTAATGGACTAAAGAAATAATGAAGCGAGCAAATGGAGGCAAGAAATAGTCGATATCGGCTTGCTTTTGGAAAGGCTTGTCTAGAAGTGGACGACAGTAGACGGATGATGATAGATAAACGCTCTGGAAATTGTTATATTGTAACTTTAACTAAGGGACTGAGGAAATAATGAAGGCAGCAAATGGACACAAGAAGTTCAAAATCGGGCTATGGTATGGTTTTGGAAAGGCTTGTCTAGAAATAGACAACTGTAGGCAGATGATAGTTGAACTTTGAACTTTGATAATTGCTTGCAGCTTGCTGGTTCGATCCCCACATCACACAAGTCTGTATTTGATTTGCAATTTTCTATTTTATTTGTCTATTGGTTTGGCTATTACTGATAACACACGCATTTGGTAAAGCAAAACCCATCTAACTATTCTTGATTTTTACAAAGAATGGCGAAAATCATGCCATCATTTTCCCACTAAAGGGGGAAGTGATTTGTGCGAAATGGATGCATTGATTTTACCGTTCTTAGTCACGTTTAATGAACCAGGTTATACCAAGGTAGATTGCCCTTAAGGATATATTGTTTTTGAATTCATATTCATTTATTTTCATTAAGCCTATTTACACGTCCAATAAAAATAACAATAATTACATTTATCATTTAAATATTAGGGGTATTAGGGATTACTAATGCATGTCATACCTGTCCAGCCGTCCTTCTCACAGTTGACATCGGCCCCCGCCTCGAGCAGCGCGCGCACGCACTCCGTGTGCCCGAGCGTCACAGCCAGCAGCAGCGCCGTCCTACCTCGGGTGTCCTTCAGTTCTATATCTTCTGACGTGTACTGGAATCATAGATAGAGTATTTTTAAATTAAACTGTACATTTTGTTCAGTGTGTTAATTACAAGCAGGGAGAAGCCATCGGCTCCCGAGACACAGTGGAAACTAGTTCGGGAGGCTTTGGACTCCAATATCATTTTGTTAAACAGAATTATGCAAAATAAACCAATTTTATTTTATATTTATTTATTTTACACAATCTTGCATTGTCTATCACAAAACATTTATTTATATTTAAATAAATAATTTAACTTTTGTATTTTGTTTGAATGTCGTCTGATGATGATGTGTTAGTATTGGAGGCTACGGCAAACATATTTGTCTTGTTGTTGATGAGATCTGTTCTCATCAACTATTTACATGGAAAATCAGTTTTTATAGTGCAGAAGCACAGAAAACATAAGCGGAAGCACAGGCAGAAATAATAAACATTTATAGATCTTTTACAAATGTTTCTACATTGCATTGTAGCTCATTAAATAGCACTAAGTATCCCTGGAATCATAAACAGCTATAATTACTTACTTCTCCTATTTAATAAGTACCTAATTTAACTATGCTACTTGTCTATAATTACTAACCAAATTCAACAAGCATAAGCATAAACACACGCTGTGTTGTTATTTGGTGAACTTAACCTAAGCCTTGAGTAACTGATACTTATGGGGCTTCCACACAAATTGGATTATTTTTCACTTGATTGTCTTCAGGCTTCTTTGATTATACTTACATTTAAATATTCATGATTAATGCTTCTTCTTATCAAACGAGAGTGGCCAACTCTGGTGTTGAGAGTTTATCAAGCCACCCTAAGGGCCTCTGACATGGCTTAACCACTGCCATACTAGACAAATAGCCGAATTATTAATACATGATTAATGCTGAAAACAGGAAAATCTAGATATTGGAACAACACATACAAATATACAAATTTTAGTTTCTTCTAGGCAAACCTGTTAGAGTGTTGATCACAATGTTGCTTAACATCAGGCGAGTTGTGATCTATAATGTGTAAAAAAATATATCTTGTATGTTGGTGTCAGTAATAAGTAATTCTGGGTAATATTGCACATAATTATTTTTATTAATAAGTTCGAAATTCTATCTATCATTATCTATATTCTATTGACTGGCCTTGTCTGGCTTAGTTGGTAGTGGCTCTGCCTTCTAATCTAGGGGTTGCGGGTTGGATTCCCGCGTGACACAAGTATTTATGAATTTTAAAAAATTATAATTACTTGTATTGAGTCTGGTTGTTTGTATGTATAATAAGTATGTATGTACAAAAGAAAAGTATATAAGTATTATATCTGTTATCTAGTACCCAAGACACAAGCGTTTGCTTAGCGTGGGGCTAGATGGCGCTGTGTGCAATGTCCCGGAATATTTATTTATTTATCTATTTCAGAACTAGATTTCCGTTACAATAATGGTTACACAGACAAAGAGACAAAAGTCATTATAATGTTTTAACTTTCATTAGCATAGCAAAAGCATTAGCTAACCAGAGTCTCATAATATAAAAAAATGTGTCAATGCAGCTAAAATGGGCAAGCATAAAGCAGGCACTATTAGGCTCTTTGACAATGCGAAAAATAAAGTGTCAATTGCTGACATCAGTATATATTATGAGTGTAAAAGTGGTTATTTATTACCGTTAGTTGAAAATAATAATAAATATTAAAAAATCCATAAATTTAAATGCATATTTTTTTACGCTTGTCACGTGACACAAAACGCTCCTGATTAGTCGAGTTTATAATGACGTCACTAGCTTGTAAACATTGTTTGCCTACATGTGTATTATTATATTTCAAAACATATTTGATAAGATTTCATTATTTTGTGTGATTTGTTTGCGAAATTTAACAAATTCCATCAAGAACTTTAACCATGGACCACGATTTTGTAAAAACAGACAACAGAAACCTGCCCCAAGTAGACGCAATCATGGTCGGACTATATTTCAAAAATAATAACGATTTTTATGCTTTGGAGCTAAAAAAATTAAAAACAGCAAAGTAAGTAATAACACCTAAACGGTAACTTAAATTATATCATAAGGAAGTGAAATGATGATGAACTTCTTGCTAAAGCCCTTTTTGTACTGATAGTAATTAACCGTGTCATTTTCCATCTGTAAAAAACAAACAAGTTAGTCTGGAACCTTTAGTGCAATGCTTATTGAGATCATAAGACTGTAGCTACAATTTTCAACTAATATTATGGAAAACAGCGGAATAGATATGAATAGAAATGTTCGAAGTGATTTGAGAGAGACATTCTGCAAACAACATATAAGTACATAATATAACCTCAAATCCATAACCAAAGATTAACATTCTAAGTGTAATTAAGCATTTAAAAAGTACCTATCAGTATTACGTTTACTAATACATCAAAATGGTTTTCACAGAAGAAAATATTTGTACTATTCACTATGTCATTGTTATCCCTCCGAGAAAGTTGCAGCCACTTTCGGCACACTTGGAAATTCTTTAGAACACTTAGAAATAGTTTGTTCGGAGTTTTTATTGACGTATTTGTACATTTTGGAACTGCACACCATTTGTAACTCATTTTGTAGCACATAAATCACCAAATCCAATCGCACTTTCGTTATTTGTTTGCAATATTGTATGTGGATGATATGTGCCACAGATCTCAATACAGGCTAGTGACGTCACCGATTCAATTGCAGCGCCATATTGTCAAAGTAGCATTTTGGCGGACTATTACATTAATACAGAATTTTTAATTTGATATTTTTCCGTAAAATATGTACCAGAATTTAAAAATACACTTTAGACTGGGTTTCTTAACCCCTAAATAAAAATATAAAGTCCAGTCAAGGAGCGTATTCTTGTATTCAGTGTTATAAAAACTAAAACATACTGAGTAGATTCATAATTGATAATAAACATGTAAGTAATGTATGTAATATAATACATATATATGTAGGTATTATTAATAAATATATACCTACAGATGCATTTGCTGTTAACTTTAATATTATACAGCTAAACTGACTGCACTTAGGTTAAGTAGGTACATAATTATGTATTGCATATATTCAGTCATTATTTGTTGAATGTACCTATGCACATACATTATTAAGTTTATGATTTTGGGAATATCTGAGATTTTATAAGCCATTGTTTAAAATAAAACGCTTATGCATTGGCTTATGATATTTTGTAAAATATCTGAAATAAAATTGGTTGCTTGTGGTGGTGAATTTTATCATTCCTCTTTTTTGTACTTATCTTGATAAAACTAACTACAATGAGATAACAGGAAAAAGCACTATATCAACATGCAGTGGCCCATGTGCTATTTCCATACAAACTGTTGTATAGTTAGACACAAAAACTAAGAAAGATAGACTTATAGTTTATATCTCAAATCTAAACAAAGATCTCGCCTCTATATAGAAAACAAAGGAGTTTTGAAGCTTTAAAGTTTTATCAAAAAATATGTTTTCATACAAAATGTTTTTTGGTTGAATCTTCAAAACTACATACCCTGTGCCTTTAGTTTTATATAAGCATGCTGATATAATTATCAGAACTACTTAACATTTACAAGTATTAACATGATAAACTTTTACATAACTAAATATTAACATAAGTACATAATAAACCTATCAGATCTAGCCAAACATTTGTTTGGTTTATTAATACATTTATACCTTAAACTAGTGTGCAAGTAACCACGATCAAAATAACTTAAATATTTAAAACAGAAGGAAATATTATTACTATAGTCAATACTAATTATAAATAATAGTACCTACCTACCTATTGACTATAAAAATAATAATTCTTTATTTCAGATCATAGGTACAAGCCATAAAATGAAAAACATATTTGTATGTATAGCCTAGGTATTATTTTAAAACACCAATTCTTAATTTAATCCAGTGTCCTTGTTTTGGACACTGTTACAAGTCTTGGACAATTATTCAAAATCACTTGCAGAATGGATTTTCTGCCACACATCCTGCTAGGTAAACAGTTAGCCTTTTTGTGCATCATGGCATAGAAGTAATCAGTTTCCACTGCTGTGAACATATCAGAAGCACTAAGTACAGAATGATTGCAGCCCCAACAACATCTTAAAGCCGTTGTCATATTAACTATGTAGATCATAATATAGCAGCTACAATTACAAGGCCTGCATTAGATGTTGATACACACAATATTAAGTTATGTAAACTTTAAACATCTATGCATTTGATTTAATCTGTTTGTTTTTCGAGAGCATAGGTTGGGTTTGGAACATGTTTTGTTACATTAATTATCCTGTTATTAATTTATTACCTGCTTAAACAACAGGAAAATTGGATTGGAACAAAATTTTGCAAGGAGCAGTACTAATGCGATTAGTGAGTATAATGACTCATCTTGATAAAAATCTTCATGGTATGAAAGCAGAGTAATTGCAGTAAAAGCTACAACTGAGGTGGAATTTCAATGCTTTTAACTGGGCTAGCGGTAGAAAATCTCACTAAGTGCTAAAGAAGCGGTGTAGATTAAAAATAAACGCATAAAATTTGATAATAAAGCGGTATTTAGAGCAGAAGTTCTGAATATGTTACCAATAGCTACAACTAGTAGGTAATTATTTACAGTATGTAAATTCGTAATAATACTAATGAAAATACAATGTTCTGACCTTATTGGCTTCCAAATCCGACTTCAGGGCTTCATGCTCATTATGCCACACCAACCAATGGATCGGATAGCGGCCGCTGACTTCTTCGGCTTCCAACGCCATATCTCTAAATGTACTGCGTATTAACACTAGCCTCCAACTCAGAATATTACAAAGACATAGCACGATTCAATTAGCGTTAGCACGACTTCACACACACGATAATTAGCAGAAAATAAATTAATAAAACAATAGGTAAGTCCGTATCGTAGCCAAGTAGCGCAGATATGAAATGAAATGAAATGAAATGAAATGATATTAGAAAATTGACGGCATCATGACTTGACACTAGCACACATTAACAATTGACATTCACCACACAGTGACACTAGTGATGTGGTACCAATCCAATTCGAACAAATTTAGTTTAATCGAACAAATTGTGGTGCTCTGAACTTTCAATCACTAGATAGAGTTTGAACTTGCAAAAGAGCTTTGGGTTCCGTATCAAAAATGTAGGTTGTAATGGTACCCGCAGTAATGAGAGAATTCTAGAGACTAAAAGTCTTAAACTAAAGTCTTAATTAATTTTAGGACACCATGATTGCCAAATTAAATGTATAATAGAATTAGGTAAGTTTGCCAGAAATCTTTTTCTGGCAAAAAATAAATATAGGGTTACTAACGTATAATATTTTGAAAGTGGTTTTAGTTCGCCAGAGATCAATAATTTACGATTTGTGAATTTTAAAAATAATAAAATAATTTTGGTTTCACAAACATGTCGTCAGAGGGTGATGGACTTTTTGTATACAGCTGATCAGTTTTCGTTAATCTCTGTTTGCTTTTGATGTGCTAAAGCTGTCCTTAAATGAAGAGGTTTCGCGTTAGTTAATAGTTACCTAGGTACCTATCTGTAAATTAAACTCTGTAGATTAAATTGAAACTCATGAATGAAGTATTTTGATTATATTCTTTGAGGTTACCGTTACCGTACCCTAAAAACGTCAAACACGCACAGCACAGTCAGCAAACGTAGTTGGTTAATTTCTCTGTGGCACAGCACAGCACAGCAGCTGGGCACGTCTTCATTTCATTCATTTGAGTTCAATTCATATTCAACGTTAACAATTTATCAACAAGTTTATTTTCATTTTAAAGTTAGCACCCGTAGTGTGAAGTTGTGGTGCGCTAGTTTATTAAACAATAATTTGAAGCAATAAATTAGTGTTACTTGCTATTTTCTTAAGTTGCTTACATTCAGAGATTGGAATAAAGTTTCGCGTAAAGTTAGGAACTCGCACGTGTCGCAAAAGTATTTTTAAGTGTTTTTAAAGATTTAAAATGAAAGACGGCATAGTTTTGGTGATCGGTAGTGGTGGCCGGGAGCACGCTCTGTGCTGGAAGCTGGCAGATTCTCCGTTTGTGACGAAAATCTACTGCGCCCCGGGAAGCGTCGGCATTGCTACCACCAACAAAGTGGAGTGTGTTGAACTCAACCTCAAGGATTATTCAGTAAGTAACCTGTGTATCTATCCAAATATTTTATAATTTTACTACATCTTAGCTCCTCCATAAGTTTGTTGTGTTAGAATGAATTGTTATTGGAATCCTGATTGTTATTGTATGCAATAAGATTCTAATTTCAATTTGGTAAGTCCAGTAAATACTGGCAGAGCTGTTCACCTTCATACATACCATCTGACAAACTTGATGATATTAAATTCAGGAAGTAGTAAAGAATTAATAAATATAGTAAATAGTGAGCAATATATGAATAAGTACTGTGTATAATTCCTTACCTGTATCTACAAGAAAAATGTATTGTCAAACAAAATATGTTATATGAAAGTTATGTAAGTCAAATGAATTAAAAGTACCTACTTACTTAAGTAAATTAAATCTGAAAATCTGTAAGTAAAGGGTGCAGATAATTGAATTCTACTCAAACTTGAGTCTTTTTTGTGTTTACATAAAACAGAGCCACAAAATTTAAACTACAACAAATTCATATTAGTTAGGTACCTCCTATAAGGCACACCTAACATTATTTTTTCTCTTCATTAACTTACTATTAACTATTTTATTCACATTTATTGTCTAACTAGATTTACTCCACATACCTTATCATAGAAATTAGTTCCACCTTTATTCTCCATACTATTTCTTTGGCCGCATATGCTATTACACACATAGGTACATAATAACTATATGTAAACTATGATAGTTACACAGCTCTGATAACCCTTTGATAAAGTGTGCCTCCCAGCATTCATTTGTCAATAGCACTTTGGATTGAGAGTAAACATATTGGGTAACTCAGGATTGAATTTTGGGATATGGATTCATGGACTAACAGCAAGAGTTTTTGGTTTGATTAACTAAATATATGAATGTACCCTAGTGTGCACCTAACTACTTATTTGTATTTGTTGAATCCAACTGTTTGTAAGATCCTATGGAACATTAAGCAAAAACAATACATACCGATGCCAGATTTTCTATGATTGTTTGAGATAGTCTTTCAATTTGATCAACCTTTTATTTGAGACAGAGCTCTAGTGTTATCAGCTTTTATTAAGAAGTATCTTATTGCTTAATCTAGATTTTAGTTGTCCTGTTAAATAATATGAATGAGAAACAAACATAGTCACAAACTTTAGGTAATCAACTTGGAACAGTCGTATTCAAGTAAAAAAAAATTTTTTTTTGATTCCTGAATAATCTTTAAGCTATGAAGTATTTTAACACTGTTTGGACCATACCTATGTGCAAAAAGTTGTTATATTTTTTAATCTTTACATTTCAATAACAATCATACAACTGTATTTATTCTATAATTATCACAAGATTATGACACTCACTAAACTAATCATGAAACACAATGATAAAATATTATTTTTTACCCTTAAAATTCAACTATTCAACAGGGCACAGCAAAATGGTGCAAAGACCACAATGTAGACCTCGTAGTGGTTGGTCCCGAAGACCCCCTGGCCGATGGCATTGTTGATGGCCTCTCAACTCACGGCCTCTGCTGCTTCGGCCCCAACAAGGCAGGAGCACAGATAGAGGCCAACAAGGACTTTGCCAAGTCTTTCATGAACCGGTATCAGATACCAACGGCCAGGCATAAGTCATTCACCGATGCTGCTGCTGCCAAGGACTTTATTAACAAGTAAGTGCTTTGGATATTAGTGATAATTTAGTTCGTGTTTAGTATTTAGGACAATAGCTACATATTTTAATAATGCCTGAAAAATAGGCACAAATTCAAACTGATTTGGATTAGTTGAGACTTATAAATTACGCTTTAGATAATGTGTGCGCGAATCATGTTATTATAATTCATTTTTATTTATTTTATTTATCTACAGTGACAAACTAAATACTTAACTAAGCGGTAGATTTTACGTGATATACCATTCAGAATAACACACAAAGAATTTACTTTGGTGTACTGATAGTATCATTATATGTTCAATGCTATAGTGCTACGCGAAATGAACGCAATTGTTAACGAGTTTCGGTCACCCATCTAGGACTTACCACATTTGATCATAAGTTATGTACCTACATTGCACACAGATACACTTATGGTTAAGACCAATTAAATTCATTCTCGAGCAAACATTCTTTCATACATTACATTTATCATCATGTAATGTTTTTATTGTAATGTAGGACAATGTCAATCTCGTAGACTATTTTTAAACTCGATATTGTTCAGTTTGCATCCTTGACACCCGCCTTGAACTGTAGCCTGTATTATAATACATACATACATAGTGATGCAAGTTACACTGGTTTTCAGGAAATCTACTATATTTTTCCTAAATTTTGCTAAGCCATTAATGACTGAGTGAAGCGAAAAATAAAGTACGTAGACAGGGGATAAAGTAGTCGAATAAATTACTTAATCAACCAAGCAGTGATGGACATATCCAAACAGTATATTAAGTGAAACAGATCTCACACAGTCTCTCAACAACGCTGACAGTCCGAAATGTATGAAATTGTAGTGAGCGCATTCCACACGAATGGTTCATACAAAATTTCATAGATACATTTTTCTGTCTGCGCCGACGCTCAGCGACGTAACGTAAAGATCAGTCTAACTTAAGCTAATGATGTCGTAATCCTGAATTTCTGGACTTAAGTATGTGTGTTGTGATATTTTAAACCATTCTTTATTCTCAGTGCCCCATTCCCGGCCCTGGTGGTGAAAGCCTCCGGTCTCGCGGCGGGCAAGGGTGTGGTGGTCGCCGCCAGCAAGGAGGAAGCCTGCCAGGCTGTTGACGAGATACTGACAGACGCCAAATATGGCTCGGCTGGACAAACTGTCGTCATTGAGGAGTTGCTGGAAGGAGACGAGGTTTCGGTAAATAAAAGAATTTATAGTATAATTTCCAGCTGGTATGGAAATAATTGTATGTATATCTTTTATCAAAGAAGAAATTATCTGGCTAAACCTTTTTTATCGAAGAATTGCTGACGAAAAGGTGTATCTAAGTAAATAAGATTTAGTCACTTTTTTAGTAACAAGGAAGTTCTTGCGATGGATAAGCCAAAATAATGTGGCGCCGAATTAGGGACAACTATAAAATTAACTACCTACTTCAGCTAGAAATTAAAAAAAAATCACATTAATAATGCATATCAGTGTAGCAGGTAATTTGGCAAAATAAAAAACAAAATTAGCCGATAATTTGACGTCACCTATTTTAGTCGTCAAGAGGGTGTGGCGCAACACTTTCATAGTAACCGCAAAGGTCAATGCTTTCCATGAAATTGCTCGTATCTCCACTGTAAACCTAGCCTTGTTGATTCATTCCGAGACAAACAAGTAAATAAGTTAATTATAATGTTTGTCTCATTAAAAGTATCTTTGGGGGTTCGATAGCGCGGGTCAAGAGGTGTCGATGAGATATCGGTATTGCGCTCGTTGGGGTCCTCTGATATATTTTTCGTCATGAGAAAATTTGCCAAAGATGCTTATTGAATGGAAAAAGAGTTGAGAATGGCGTGATTTTTGAAGTGTTTTGAAAAGATTCACCTTGGAAGAGAATGTGTGATGCCATTGAGACCTCGTTTAGTGAAGAACTAAATAATAATGTGTATGATCGTCTTTAATCTTATATCTTTTGTATTTTTTGTAATCATTTCATAGACTTAGTTAGATAAGTATGAGTAGTTTTGGACATGTAGTTAGTTAACTACCAATTAGCATACCTAACCCCTTTTCTTATTGGAAACAGTATAACTATACACAATATTCTATCAAACCAGAGCATGATAAAGTTGCGGCGCAAATCCATCCGTCATGCCATCCTTACTCTGATATTTATAAAGTACACACACTCCAAGCAGATTGTCAATGCAGGACCCATCGCCCCGATTAAATTAGATATCAGATTGAATTAGATACGTGTTTACAAAATCTATTATTGCACTTCCAGGTGCTAGCCTTCACAGACGGCAACACCGTCTCCATGATGCCTCCGGCGCAGGACCACAAGCGCATCGGCGAGGGGGACACCGGCCCCAACACGGGGGGTATGGGGGCCTACTGCCCCTGCCCCCTCATCACGCCCGACCAGCTAGCTGACGTCAAGGATCAGGTGTTGCAGCGGGCTGTGGACGGAATGAAGGCAGATGGGATCAAATATGTTGGTGAGTTACTTTTAAAACAAGTAACAAATAATTAAGTAAGATAACTCATAATTAAATGTTAGCTCTGTATCTAAAAACCCCTGTGAAGCTGTAAAAGGGATTGCTATTTCTAAAAAGTGGGACACAGGCATATTGTCTATGCCCCCTCATCTTATCATAACCAAATATTAGATGGTGAGGTACAAACTACAATATTAATCAATACTTTGAATCTTATACCGTTGAAAGAAATAAAACGGTACTTATAAGAACCAAAGAATTGATAGAAAATACTTCCAATAGATCGTATTATTAATTTGTACGAGCTTTAATCCTCTTTAGTAATAACTCAGTATAAACATATATTTGCGTAGTTATAACGTAAAAACAATCGTAACTTTCGTCTTATTTTGACATTAACATTGCTGTTATCTGTTCATTTGTTTTCGAGCTGTACATCACGGCTATGTATTTTATTATCGAAATTATTGTATTTAGGAAATTTCCTCACAAGGTCAAGAGGTTTTTATAGATGTTTTAAATATGTGGCTGTTGTAATAACTTTTTTGATATTTTCGCAAATTAAATATAATGAACAGTCGTCAGTGGTTTTGATACCTAAATTCATATTGGGGTTTAACAAGTCCAGAAACCCAAGGCTGTGCTCCGATATTTCAAGGAGCTTGGCTGGCTGGTCTAGGCAGAAATGGGGGAAATGCACAAAACGCCCCAAGCGGGATGTCCGTGCAGGACTCATCGCCCCCTCCTTAGAATTAGAATTAGAATTGGGGTTTACCAACTAGTGCATAGTCCTAAGCTCTATTTCAAAGTTAGTACAATTTTCAAATGTTCACTATTGCTATACCTGTTTCTTTTTATTATGGTCAAATAAACGTTATTATTATTATTATAATTCTTTATTAACACTTTTGTGATCTCTCCAGCGTAGGAGGTACATTCTGCACGGGCCGGAGCCAAGTGCTTCTTGAAAAGTTTACGAATCATTATTACAAACTAGCTTAGTACTAACACTTACTAGCTAATATTTACAAGCCCTATGTAGGGATGACTTACTTAAACCGTTACATAGTTACTGCGTGTTAAGGAACTTAGTTACTGCGTGTTAAGGAACTTAGTTACTGCGTGCTAAGGAACTTAGTTACTGCGTGCTAAGGAACTTATATTATAGGACTGTTTAGTAACGGACTTAAAAAAAAATAAGGTGCTCCATCCACTTCCACGATGCGATATGAATAACCTGTGTTATTTAAATTAAATCTTGTTTTATATTATATAGAAATATAAAACTACTTATAAGACGTTTCTTAAATTACAATATAGTACACCACTAATGCTGTTAACAACTTAGCAGACTGTGCAGACGAATAATTTTGGACGACCATTTATTGAGTAGCACCTCTACTGCTCCTGTATTCATGTGTCCGTATTCTTCTGTTGATCGTATCCATATGTTGCCAGTTCACTTATTTAAATTATTTCTACTCAGTAGCATGTATCTTAATAAATAATCTAGAACCTAGTAGCTAGATATCTCTACAAAGTCACATATACTTTATATCTGCAGTACTAACCGATTTGAACCGCATCGATGCAGGTTTCTCCGCCATTTTGTTTTCTTTAACCTTTCACATTCGAAAGCGATACTAGGTATTTGACGCGTGTACGTTATCTCACCTTTATCGAGCCAATATAATCTTTATTGCAAGGGCGTAAGGTCGCTGTTGGAAAGCGGAACTGGCGAACTTAGATGCGTATACATTGTGCGTGTGGAAAGGTGCAGTTTCAATGAGATACCTACCTACCAGGAAAATTGAGATTGGAGAGATGGCAGACTGGTGCAAACGATAAATATTCACTGTAATAAATAGTACATTACTCAAATTATTTGATTATAATGCTTATATTTATACAATAATATTAAAAAAACTAAGGGCTCTAATAAAATATCACTATTAATTTCTCAATTTAAATATGTTGTGTTGCTGCACTTGTTACTGATTGATGTGTGACGGACGGCTGCAAAAAATACGTATACAAATAGGAAATATTTCATTGAAAAACATGTTGTTTATTTGAAATCCATGCAAAGAAAATTAAGTAACTTTTTCTAAATAATACCTATTTATATTAAATCTTCACAATTATTTCGCAATCCAAGTCAAAGTAGAATCTATTTGGAAAAATTACCACAACGTAGTCTCAGTGGAATACCTACCAGTTTATTATCAGCAACAATGTATATCTATCTATCCATCAGGAAGAGTTATTTCCAGAAGTACAGATAGAAACTGAGAAAAACATAAGGAATAAGAACAAATAATAATAATCATTATAACAACACTGTCACATGACAGTGCTCTTCAAGTTTATTGTCAATTTTATCGCTGAAGATAGTTTCTGAGTGACAAATGGAGTCTAGAGTCCGCGTCTGGCTTCCTGGCTAGACAATTACTTTGTTTTCATAATGTTTTATTATTTTCCACATTATAGCACTAGATGTACATGCATATAAGAGCTAAAATGTAAGTTTGTCGTCCTTTAGTTCAGATTTCTCGCTAAAACAGATCGAATCATCACGATTTTTCGTATGCCTTTGAATTCTGAGACTGACATAGGATACTTCATATTTCATATCCCGTAATAACGCGAGCAAACTCGCGGGCATCCACTCGTTCTAGATATTTTATAATGTTTTAAAGTCTAATAACTGTAACGAAAAGTTTTGAATCCAATTACTTGAACTTGTTAAAGATATCTGCAGCTGTGCACCATGAACCGTAAGATTCCTTGCTAAAGTCTAAATCCAACTGGTTTCAGCTAATTTATCATAATTATCGTGTGTAGGTATTTATATGACAAACGCTCGACACCAGAGTTGGCCACTCTCATTCGATAAGTAGCAGTATATGAAAAACTTTAACGACAGTAAACAACATTTTCTGCGAATTCTGCGACACTTTGCTGCTTCCTTTAGACGCCGAAAGCTTTATCTTATTCTCTTCTTAATACCGTCTGATCGCAAATAAAATAACCGCCGAGCAAAATAACCTTATCGTCTGAACGGACCGATATTCTCATCTATCTCATATTTCATAAGCTAATTTCTCACCAAGTTTACGTCACATTACGACCATTATTACGTATGTCATTGCCCCCTGACCCGACTCTGTTTACATATTTACTATAATCTATACTAGTAGATAATGGCGGGACAAACACTCTAAAACTTGCCTTTTGACGTAGAAATATAGCACTTGTTGTTAAGCTGATAAGAACCAAATTGCCACTTACTCCATGCGTGTGCAGTCCATTTTTTTGGGCGAGGATTGACCGTTATCGGCCGGCGCTGTGGCGGCGTTTCACACGCGTTATCGGCCGTTGTTTAACCATGTACGAATTGTATTTTAACCCGTGTAATTAAATTGTTAGATAAACGTTAGATTAACTTTTCCTTTGATATTTACACATATTTTGCGAATAAATGCGACAGGAAAAACAGATTTCCTTAAAACATGTAATTATCCGTCTGCAGGGCTTCTGTCAATCCTTGATGACTGCCGTAATATAACAAACATCTGGGACCTACAATTTAGCGTGTGAACCGACTCACGGAACCATCCAAATGGAAAACCACTTTTTTGTCACCCGTCCAAAGACTGACCGCGACGATTATTGCTTAACATTGGTACTTTGGTACCTCATTGCAACCTTCGTCAGATTAATAAAAAAATAATTAGGTACCTACTCATATTCACTAAATATATTCCAAGCTACTTGCTACTTTACTTATAGACTAAACTTCGCTTCAAATTTTTTGATGTGGTCAGTGTTTGTTGGACAACATCTCCGACTTCTATATGTTGGTGGATTGATCGACGAACATACAAAAAAAAAATATATATATTCCAAGCTGTGTGCAACAAAAACATCGATCTCGCCTGATCCCCGCACCACACTACAGTCTTGACAAATAAATTCGCAATGGAACTCCGATATTGCGTATTTGCTCCATTACTAGATAAACAGATGATTTACTTTAATCAACAACATCAATATTTTTGTCTTAATTATTAATAAGTACAGATAAAACAGATAAAACAATTTATTGGTAATGTTTTACAATTACATGTCATTCATTTAAATATAACTTATATAATTATTTTACATAATTCCTACCATTTATATTTAGGTAGGACTTCTTGTAAATAGAAAAAAACTCGTCAATAGTATAAAAAGTTTGTAGAACGAGCCACTTCTTCAGTTTAATTTTAAATACGCTATCGCTTAAGACATTAGTGATATCAGTCGGGAGGCAGTTGTACACCTCCGGACCTTTAACATGTGTGGAGTTCCCGGCGCGAACGAGGCGCACATGCTGCGTGGCCAGCATGGCCGCGTGACGGAGCTCCTTGTCACCCGAGTACAGCTCTCCGCGCGTCTCAAACATGCCCAGATTGTATCTCACGTAAATAGCCCACTGGTATATAACCAGTGAAGGCAGCGTAAGAATCCCGAGCGATTTAAAGAGAGGTCTCGCTGACGTGCGACGTGACACTTGAGCTATAGCCCGTATTGCCCGTTTCTGCATTCTGAAGGCACGCAGCCTGTCGGCAGCGTGCCCCCAGAGTTCGGCTCCATATTGGAGGACCGAATGCACAGTAGCAAAATAGCACGTTCGCACTACGTCAGCGGAGACAACTCTAGCCAATCTGCCCAAGGCAAAACACGCACTGCCTAGCCTCGCGCAGAGCTTGTCAATGTGACACGACCAAGTCAAGTGCTAGACTCTACTTCACCTATAGTGTTTCCATTTATAATCACTGTCAGTTTCTTCTGTGTTCGTCCTGATAATGAAAAGTTGATGAAATGCGTCTTTTTTATATTGAGCGCTAGTCCGTTTTGACGGAACCATATCGCCATTTCATTAGCGGTTTGGTTCAAATGGGTTTGTAGTTCGATATCAGTCTTAGCAGTTACTATGGCAGCTACATCATCTGCGTACATGAACGTCTCCCCGGATACGATGAAGTCAGGCAAGTCATTTAACAGTAGAGAAAAGAGGATATTTGATACTGAAGATCCTTGGGCTACTCCCATGACAGTCTCTATTGGTTCCGATCGAATTTCACCGCCATCTCCTACAACAACCTGCGATCTGTCATGAAGTAGGTCTGTAAGTAGAGCATGTGCTGGACCAATTATGCCATAATGCGCTAGTTTAGCAGCGAGCACACTGTGGTCCGCGACGTCGAATGCGCGGGATAAATCACAGCATAGCACAGCGACTCGCAGCTTCCGGTCGCAGGCGCCCAGCACGCGCTTGACTACCTCACGACTGAGATCAGTAGTGGAGCGGCCCGCACGGTAAGCGAATTGTCTCTGAGATAGAGCTTCGGTATTTGTCAGGTAGGTCGTTAACCTCGAACTAAGTCCATTTTCAAAAATTTTAGAGACCGCTGGTATAATAGATACAGGCCTGTATGAATCCAGGTCGTCTCTCTTTCCCTTACCTTTAAATAACGGTGATATCTTACTTAACTTCATCGCACCCGGGTACGTCCCCGCACGCATAAATCGATTGTACAGCTCAGCTAACAGTGGCGCCAGCTCCGCTTTCACAAGGCCGATGAGCTCCATCGATATATCGTATATATCCTTAGTAGGTTTTTTAGGTATACGATTTATTATTCGATAGACCTCATCAGCTGTAAACGGTACCAGTCTCATGCTGGTGGCAGGCGGCGCGCGCGCAGTTTCGAGCGCGGCTCTGACTAGTGTCAGTGAGGCGCGCGGCGCCCCGCACGCTGCCGCCGCACCCGCAAATCTAGAGTTCATCTCATTTGCTGCTGCCTTCTTGGAAGGAAAAATATTCCCAAGTGGATCCTTGACCACATCAGCAAATCCAACAACCGAACTCTTCTTCACACCTCTTTCTGCATTCACAATTTGCCATATCGCTTTTGACTTACTATTGCTTTCCAAAACTTTATTAGCGTAGTAGGAAGTTTTGCGTTCGCTTAAAGCTTTGTCATAAAGCGAACATAGGTTATCGTGAAATGCTAAGAGGTGATCGTTATCTGGAAACTTTCCAGCGAGGTTAATCGTTTCATACAGCAAATACCTAAGATTAAAGACTTCGTCACTAACCCAAGACGATTTCTTTGTGTTCTTTCGTTTTAGCGGAAAGCATGTATGAAACGTTGACTTTAAAACATTTATCATAGCCGTAGCTAAATTGTGCGGGGAGTGTAAATGTTTATCAAATATTAACTGCCAATCCACACTATTGACAGCTGACGTGAAGTTTAATCGACTGGCTTGTGAAAAATCTCTCGCCAAAACAGAGCGTGGCGGAGGCTGTTTCGGCCGGCAGAAGAGTTCGGTGCGCACCGCCAGGTGATCGCTGAGCGGGTCGTCAGGCGTGTCGCGCGAGGTGTCCACCGCGCTCACCGAGTACTAGTAATAGTAGTAGTGTACTAGTAATGCCTTCAGTTTGGTACGCGTTTCGTGATAAAAAGTAGCCAATGATACTCTTGGGGCCCATAACTACTACAAATCTATATGAAGTACTATAAAGGTATATTATTTCATTGCTAGATTGGTTTTGTGTTATATCCCCTCGAAATATTCAATATGATATTATTTTTTATGCATTAAATCCGTTATCTAGTACCCATGACACAATCGTTAGCTTAGTATGGGGTTAGATGGCGCTGTGATATGTCCTGAATATTTATTTAATTTCTGTGCTAAAAAAAGAAAAGAAAAATTGTTATTTACACAAACGAATAAGTACCTAAATGACAGATATTTTTATGTAAGATGTGTCTTATTGAGTCTTATAATTAGTTGCACTACAACATGCATTAAAGGATGGTAATAAGTATCTTATAACGGATAACCTTTACAACCTAGTGACAACGATCTATGTCCTAGAACTTATACAGAGTTACTAGGAACTAAATACGCTTTTTTAAACCATGAAAAAACAGACTTATTATACAAAATTAACGAAAATTAGTATGTTACTTCTTTGAACTTCTTCTTTATTGGGTTTAACTTATACAAAGAATACAGGCCCATTTGCTAAATTGCCCAATAAAAATGGCTTAGTGTGTTTAAAAGTCGGTGTGCAAATTAAGCCAAAAAGAATTATGCTTTATGGTAGGAAACACAACATATGTCAGATTCTGATCAGATCTGAATCAGATCAGATTCTAATGTTCATCGATTTTTAACTGTCTCCGTATTTGTGTACATAACTGACACGAGCCGCAAGTTTTTTTTACTACACGTGTGAAATAGAAACTAGACAGATAAGAGATGTTGTTATTTATCAATTTCAAACGTGTTAACAAGTAAGTTAGCACGCTTAGTACGTAATATAGGTACTTTAATGTGCACCACTTGGTGTGTAATCTATACATATATTAAAGCTGAAAAGCATAGAGTAATATAATATACCAGGAAAGTGTTAAAAGCCTGAATAGTAAAATTATTAAAAAAATTGGAGATAGGTACTTCGAATTACTACCAGAACACGTTGCAACAATATATAGATTTTTTTCTGTTTATTTGTCTCTGTTTGTCTGTTTATTTGAACGCTCATCACGCAATAACGGCTGAACGGATCTTCATGATTATTGGTATGTTATAGATCTAGATAGTATGAAGTCCCGTTAGTGTCACACGCTACTTTTCATCCCGAAATAATAGCCAGTATAAAGTAACTAAAAAAACACGTTACTATTCCAGGTGTACTGTACGCCGGCATGATGGTCACCAAGGCGGGTCCCATGACCCTGGAGTTCAACTGCCGCTTCGGAGACCCAGAGACACAAGTGCTGATGACTCTGCTCGAATCTGACCTCTACAGTGTTATGCAGGTTAGTAACCAAATACCAAATTACATACTTCAAAGCCCAATTTCACAAGGATTCTTGAATACATTTAATTATTACTTTTACTAGTTAATTTAATTTTAATCGCTCGAAAGTAATCTTAGTGCAAGTGGACCTTAACTAGTACCACGGAATAGAGTTATGATACGTTTCGTACTCGTATACCTTCTTTTTACTAGATCTATAATTGCTCCAATAGCGACCGCGAAAAGAAATTGTTAGATAAATGCACAAACTGAACTGATTGCAACAAAAACTTATGTAAGTCATTTCATTTCAATGTAACTATCAGATCGTAAAAATGAGTTTACCAATTTTGTATTAAAGTCCCACTGAAAGAAGCTTTTGTTGAATCATTAATAACTAACTTATGTAACTTCTTTATATGTAAAATGAATTGACATTATTGTAAAAAAAATTATTACATTATCAACATGATAACCGATGTAAATTTCATCACCGTGCAACAACGCAATCTGTCAAACCAATCATGCTATTTCTACATGACCGATGACTCAGAATATATTTTTTGGATTGATTAGACCAAGTCTTTGACCCGTTATCTGTTATCTACTCTCACTTGATAATTGTACACCTCACGTGTTATGGCGGCTGGACACACTCGAGTCGAAATACGATGATATGATATAACTCTTTTCATCATTGTGGCGTTCTGAGATTGTTTGCCTCATTCGCACAAAAGGTTAAACCAGGTTTAAACCAGGACGATGTAATGGGTCTAGCAGTCTGGTTGGTATAATTCAGTTCTATTACATTAATGATATGATCCATCTTTGAATACAGACTTCAAGCCACAGGTGGTCAAACCCTGACTGGCTGTAAATTTATAAAACTAAATGTATAAAGTACATTCAATTTGACGAATATGTAAATTGTGTAGCATATTCAATCATAAAAGTATTTATATATGTATGTATGTTGCAACTTCATAGTTACTAGAATCTTTATCTTTTAAAAAACTGATTTGTTTCATGTAGTAACGGCGGGACTGGCAAGCATTCTTATAATAGGTACTAGGCCTAGTAACAAATTATAAATAATAGCATTTGTTATCAAGCCTTTCTTTGCCGGCAATTTGTTTAATATATTGCTATCACAGGTCAAAAGCCATTAAATATAATATATCTATTGAATTTTTACGTTCGACTGTCTGTCACTAAGCGTTTTCTCTGATAAGAAGGAAAGCAGTTAAAAGTAGTGAGATTGTGCTTTGTGTGATATCTTTGTATATAATATTTAGTTGTTTAATTACTATATTGCCTATAAGAAAATAAATTGTAAATATTACACAAGAAAACTTCACGTTATGAGTAAAAATTTATATATATTTTTTGTTTCATTGATTTTATTAGAGCACCATCATAGACGTGTTGATTAAGGCTGTCTCATGATAGATCAGCTATCTTTATGTAGAAGTCTGTTTGCAAATTCTCGTCATGTCAAAGGCATGACGAACAGTTTAAAAAAATCTGCCATTTTGTCCATGTAAAGACAAACTAAATATGTTAGATTTCATCTAATCAACAGTTTAATGTCCCCAGGCCTGTGTTGATGGCAAGCTCAGCTCTCTCCAAGTGACTTGGAACACCAAGCTATCCTCTGTTGGAGTCGTCATCGCTTCCAAGGGATACCCGGAGACATCCACCAAGGGATGTGTTATTAGTGGTGAGTCCGATATATTTATAAATGATGACCTTTATTATAATATGCACAATAAAGTTGTGAAATTCCCTGCCCGTCTCCTTGTTACCCACAAACTATTATGAGCTGAAGATATTGTTTAAAGAAAGCTTTATATTTACACTCACCACATGCAATGACTGCCGATATTATAAATCTTATACATCTTAAGTATACCTTAACTTTATATTTATTAAATCTCCTGTACTCATTTTACAACATAAATGACTACTGAGTCCGAGTTTAGAATGTTAAAACCAGAATGTTACTTCCTACATTGTGCTCAACATTGTAAAAATAAATATTAATATACATGATATCTCATCAGGCAATAGCCTCATCTCTTTCCTCATACATTCATTCTCCCTGTTTTGGGCTTGTCTTGCCTAGATGGTGTTTTAATCTCTTACCTTTCCCAATAATTCCAGGTCTCTCCCAAGTGCAGTCGAACCCCGGGCTGGTAGTGTTCCACAGCGGCGTGGGTCGCGGCCCAACGGCACGCTGGTGACGTGGGGCGGGCGCGTGCTGCTGGTGTGCGCGCGCGCCGGCTCGCTCCGCGCGCGCCGCCGCCGCCCGCCACCGCCGCCGCCTCGCTCATTGACTTCCCGGGGGCGCAGTACAGG
>OZ026817.1:1127187-1218908 GCA_964023185.1 Macaria liturata
TCTCCAAGTAAGTGGCATTTTTTTGACTACTTAAAAATGTACGCATGCAATGCCAACTCTTGAAGTGCTGGATTGTGGCGTAAACTCTTTGATAAATCATGGTATCGAAACAGATTAGATTATAACGTTGCTTAACATCAGGCAAGTTGTAGTCAAGCGTAAGACTATATCATGTTAAAAAAAACAGATACATTCTCAGGTTTGTTTGTTTGTTTCTCTTTGTATAATTGTCTCCCTTGATTTTGAGCAAAATTATTGCCATCACTAACGATAGCATATTATATAGATCGTCATAATGTACATGTCATAATATACACGAGTCAATGACATAGGTAATTTAAAATTGTATGTACGTTTTTTTATTCATAAACACATCGTTAATAAAATAACATACAAATCTTTTTATTTGAAACAATTAAATTTTTTTGCAGTGTTCGCTTAATTACTTTCTTACGTCATTAAATCGGTACAGTAATATGATTAGGATGTGGTTGAATGTTATTGTGTCTGTTTGTGTTTGTTTGTCCTAACTGTGCAAACGTTTTGTTTCAGCATGTGAATCAGTGGGCATAGCTGGGTTTCATAACATGTAATCTTACATTCCATTTCAATATCTTTTCATAACATGTGTTGTAGTTGTTCATTAAACTTTTGCATTTTATAGCTTGCATTGTTTCTTGTGGAATATTCGAATGGTAAGAAAAATGTGTTGTTCATTTATTTTTGAATAAATGTTTCATTTTGTTTGTACTTTTGGGTTTCACTCCATATATATTATTCCCTAGTTAGATTGCATGTAAATAAGTAACTATTTGCATAGTTTATTAGATAGCACAGTTAGGAGATAAATTCTGATTTAGCATGACCGCTACTTTTACATAATATTATATTAGGTTTAAGATGCACTTGTTTATCAATCTAATATAGATATGTTTTGAGTTCATTTATAATTAGAGGTAGGCAAGCAAATATCACTAATCAGATGGTATATAAAACTTTATTAGTATAGCAACGACGTAAAAATCCTCGCATTATGAATAAAACATTCCGAAATTATATCAATTGACACATACATTACCAAAGCAATGTGCGTATGAATCGTAGTGGTGCATAAAATCTAGTAATTAATGTTAAGGTTCACGAACTACTAACACATATTCTAATTGGTCTGTTAAATGCATGACAATATATGTATTAATAGCACAATTTTCAAATGAATGTTCCACCTAGGGGCTCAGTGTAACTTATGTAAATGTCGCTTCGTGTGACCTCAAGGTCAAAGCCAGATTGTCTAGTGATAAAAATACTAATATGTCAGAGGCCCTTAAGGCGGTTTGAAATGCACTCAACACCATATTTGTCACTTTTATACCAACTTATGTATAGTACTATCACAATCTTAACTCAATCTGGCCTACTTCTTCCAGAATCAACGGCCTCTCGTACCTGCAAAGTGGCGTGGACATCGACGCGGCCGCCACGCTCGTGCGCAAGATAGAACCCATCGCCACCGCCACCCACCGGCGCGGGGTGCTCGGCAGGCTGGGGTGCTTCAGTGGCCTGTTCCAGCTGTCTGCCATGGACCCCGGCCTGAAGGACCCCGTGCTGGTGCAGGGGACTGATGGAGTGGGGACTAAACTCAAGGTACTAGAACTTTCCAAAAAACAGTTAATCAAAGATGCGAGGTCCTGGTAAGGCTGGGGTGCTTCAGTGGACGGTTCCAACTGTCTGCCATGATGGTAAGAAAGACTAGAACACCTACCTCAAATATCTATAAGAATCTAAATTCTAGGTATGCCTTACCACCAAATGAAAAACTCTGACGTTGATAATGTTTACTGCATTTGGACTATGGTCAATGCAGTCGGATTTGAAATGGGTATCTGATTGCTAAAAGTCTAGAGTCGTATTTTGCCGTTTTTAAATTAAGGGTCTTATCCATTAACTTAACATTAGTAACATTTACTTTCTCCATTCCAGATTGCAGAAATAATGGGGAAATACGACACTATCGGGCAGGACCTCGTGGCCATGTGCGTGAACGACATCCTCTGCGCGGGCGCAGAACCATTCGCCTTCCTCGACTACATGGCGTGCGGGCGCCTGCAGGTGGACGTCGCTTGCACCATCGTGAAGGGCATCGCTGACGCTTGCTTGTTGTCTGGATGCGCGCTACTTGGTATGTTAACGATATTAAATTCATACTTGTTAACCACTCGCGCGTCCGGGTGACTATGGTTACCTAAAAAACTAAAAGACTATGGTTAACTGTCGAGCCGACTATGGCAAAATTAGTGATTTAGCCACTTCAAACATATTTTTATCTGTAAAAATGTAGAAGAAGTTTGTGAATGTTGCGCTAGATGGCATTGTACTGAAATGACGCGTATTTTGGTAGCACATCAACAGGCCAAGCAAAAGTAAGGTTATGTGAAAGGTCTGATATCGTGAAAGAATCTATTGAACCAAGAGAACTCATTCAATAATGAGTCGATTCTACAAAAAGTAACGTCCCTTCGAATTACTTACGACTCGAGAAAGAGGTAGTTACGGATATACAGAGCTCTATTTCGTATAGTAAGTATTAGAAATTTGAGTACATGGAAAGACGTAGACTAGGTTTTACCATCGCTAAAGTCTTGGGAAAACACTGATATCTGCGCACGCCCACTTTGTAAGTGAACGAACTATATTCTTTGCTCCACTTTTTCTCCCAGAAAGGTTAGCTAGTTGTTAGCTAACAATTTTTCACGTCAACTCACGACTAGCTTCTTTCCCTCAGGCGGTGAGACAGCCGAGATGCCCTCAATGTACGAGGTGGGCAAGTACGACCTGGCTGGCTTCTCCGTGGGCGTGGTGGACAACTTGAAGCAGCTGCCGCGCTCCAACGACATCAAGGCGGGGGACGTGGTGCTGGCGCTGCCCTCCACCGGCGTGCACAGCAACGGGTACAGCCTGGTGCAGAAGATCATGACTGAGGGGGGACACAGGTATGTGTAAAATTTTGTATATTTTTGGTCTTTACGTATTCTTTTTAAATTTCAAAGCTACTACAGTCTACTTTTAAAGAGAACCGTTCACTACTACTACTAACTACCTTTTTTTTGTCTTTTGACGAAACTATGCTTAGTACTGTAGGTTCGTCGAAAGTTCAAACAGTTTCTGACCAAGTCTTTCACCCTATCATACTTCTCGAGTCTGATTATCTAATTAAAAAAAAACTATGTTACCTCTATTTAAAAAAATATTTTAATCTTAGGTACTCCGAAAAGGCTCCATTCAGCACCACCAACAAATCCTTTGGCGAAGAGTTCCTCGTTCCCACCGGCATCTACGTGAAAGAACTACTCCCAGCTATCAAGAAAGAACTGGTGAAAGGCCTGGCTCACATCACGGGAGGTGGTCTACTGGAGAACATTCCTCGGATCCTGCCCACTACTGTCAAAGTCACTTTGGACGCTACCAAGTTCAAGATAAAGCCCATTTTCGGATGGCTGCAGGCTAAAGGTAAGAAATGTTTAAGTCTGTAATCTGTATTCACTACTTAGTCATATAATTCACTAGCTTTTGTCTGCGGCTTCGCACGCGTTATAAACATTCCTCTTAAATCACTATCTTTTAAAAAACTTTATCTAAATCTGTTATGTAATTTTAAAAATCTAAGCATACACAACAGACAGATGCGGACAGCGACTTTCCTTTATACTGTGCGAACCTCTGCAATAGCAATAAATAAAACAACAAATTCAAATAAACTCATTGTTTTGGAAAAAAAAGTACATATGTATAGTATAATAGTGTCCAAAGCAACTTTAGAATTATCTTTTTAAAATTTATTAGGTATCGATGGAGCCACCAAAACATTATAGTACACTCTCCCATTATATTACTCTATGACACTCTCAAACTAACCTTTATTAACAACTAGTGGATGCCCGCGGCATCGCTGAGAAAGTAAGTCCAAACTAAATATTTATGATGATCCGTCGCTCAGTTGAGGCGTCCAAGTAGAACAAACAGTCCAACAACCACACTTTTACTTATGGTATGCTTTCCTCTCCCAGGTCTGGTGTCGGACTTTGAGATGCTCCGCACCTTCAACTGCGGAGTAGGCATGGTCATCATCGCCGACGCAGCCAACGTGGCTGCACTCCTGGAGCTGGTGGAGGGCGTCGCGGTGGTGGGGCGGGTGGAAGACATGGGGCTGGCAGGTGGGTCCCGTACGTAAGAATTCTCGTACTTTCTGTGTGTTAGTGATGTCTCTTTTTCTATGGCTATTGTGGCATGTTTTTTGCGTCTTTTGCAATTATTGTGTTTGCGCCTTCTCTTGTCTTTATTTGGGGTTTTTTAAAAGCTAATTACAGCATGGATTGGTGTGGTTGCGATTGGACGTTTCCTTTAGGACTACCTGTATATATGTTACTACAAAAAAATACAGTATTTTCTCTAAAACGAAGCATAGCAAGTCAAAGTAGACAATGACGCAGAAGAGAGTTCAAATTCTTTGTATGTGTTGTGTTTTTGCATGTAGTTGTAGTAATTTTTCAAAACTTTACACACGTTAACATTTGTTCCCCAGGAGGCCACCAGGTGGTGGTAGACAACTTCAAGGAGGCCATGGCCCCGCTGACGGCCGCCTACCAGTCAGGTGACCACGTGCTCATGAAGTCACTCTCCTACAAGGACAGCGGAGTGGACATCGAGGCGGGAGACTCACTCGTCAGCATGATCAAGCCTCTAGCTAGGTGAGAATAAGAATCAAATTTCTCTGGCAATTCCTTTCCAGTACAGATTTGATTTATTGTCCAGTGTAAAAAGAACCTCGCAGTGGTGAGGATAAGGTTTAAGTTGTCTTGGCAATAGTACTGTAATGATCGTAACAATACAAGTCAGGTGACCATGTCTTCATGAAGTATCTCTCGTACAAAAACTGTGCAATAGTGGAGATTTTCAGCAATACTACAATATTGGTTTGTATTGGAATGAAAATAAGGTCTAGATTTGTATTTCAGATCTACAACACGTTCCGGTGTGCTGGGAGGTCTAGGAGGCTTCGGCGGCTGCTTCCAGCTGAAAGCTGTAGAGCAGGAATACAAGGTACACTCACATGTCTAGATATATCACTTAATTTTTTTATACATCGTTAATGTACGATCATATTACAAAGTATAGTAAAAAAGTTCATTTCAAAAGCCAAGGTCAGACTTGATGGTTTTGACTTAACTCTATAACCAAGAAAACATGCTACAGCAAATAAAGTCAAGCCAGTTTTCCCTAACAACCGATAAAGGCCACACGTCTTACCTTCACGTGAAGGATCTGTTAACTTCCCTCTACAGTAATAAAAAATCACTATTTCTCAGGACCCAGTGCTAGTGCTGGCTGCGGACGGCGTGGGCACCAAGCTGAAGATAGCGCAGATCATCAACCATCACAACACCATCGGAGTCGACCTCGTGGCCATGTGTGTCAACGACATCCTCTGTAACGGAGCAGCGCCACTCACCTTCCTGGATTACTTCGCGTGTGGCTCGCTGGACGTCAATGTGGCCAGGAATGTGGTGGCGGGAGTGGCTGAGGGATGCAGGCAGGCCTCTGCTGCCCTGATTGGTGAGTTTTGACTTGTTTAAAAATGACGACCTCTATACACGAGAACCGACATACAACATCTGGACAGACGAGATTTGGCCAAGTCAATGCAGAAACTGCCGTTCCAAAACTTAAAAAAAAACTGCGTTCGTTTCGCTCACTAGGTCTACCATGTATTTTAGATGAAAAATGCTTTGAAGCTTTCCTACAGGTTTCACGGGTCTATCACAATGGTTGTGCCGCAAGATAAATTGGTCCGTATCTCTATAGATTTTAGGTAACATTTACGCTATCTAACTTACTATAGCCGTAATAAACTGCTTGTCTTTGAGTCGTAATTCGAAAGGGGACCTCGTCAACTCCAAATTGTAGCAAGAAACTAGAGATAGTTAAGGAACTCTAATTCTATAAAAATAAAGTCCAAATCCCCGTGTCCGCAGGCGGTGAGACCGCAGAGATGCCGGGCATGTACGAGCGCGGCGTGTACGACATCGCTGGGTTCGCGCTCGGAGTGGTCGAGAGGAGCCACATACTGCCCAAGATTAATGATATCAATGTAAGTACATTACATAATTATATGAGACTAGTGGGTGCTCGCGGCTTCGCTCGCATTAAGAAGTGAAACTTGTATCCCCTATTTTACCCCTTTAAAAGTGGCATTTCCAATAATCCTTTCTTAGCGGATGCCTACGTCATAACATCTACCTTCATTCCAAATTTCAGCCCAATCTGTCCAGTGGTTTGGGCTGTGCGTTGATAAATCACTATATCAGTCAGTCAGTCACCTTTGAGTTTTATATATTTAGTTATATGAAAATTTAATTTTTACTTGACTTTACTTTGACTTAATGCCGAATGAAAGTTTTTTGGAGCGCTATTGAAATAAACATTTCTTGTCTTGAGTTGTTGTCTAAAAGTTTAAGAGTTAAAATCTAGCGAATCAACCGGAGAAAACTACAATTTCATTTACATATTAAAAATGGTCCTCTAGTAGAATAAAAAGCTTTAAAGCGACTGGCTGTTACAAAAATGCGACTGACACAGAAAATATACTCGTATAGTCAAATCGACACCAGAGTTAACCACTCTCGTAATCATAAAATCTTCCTTTTTAATCATACCTGATAAAGACTTCCCAATATGAAAAACTCAAATTCTCAAAAATACCTTTTAAACGTATCACTAAATCCTTGGTCAATGTGGTGTAATACTTTTTAAATTCAACATTGTATTTCCTAGGTGGGCGACATCATCATAGGTCTTCCGTCCAACGGCGTGCACAGCAACGGGTTCAGCTTGATACACAAGCTGATGAAGAAGGCGGGACTCACGCTCAATGACAAGGCTCCCTTCAGCAACGAGGGACATACACTCGGTAAATACTATCCTGGAATATAGCTATCGAACCAAACTTTATTTGCTTTCTACCTAATATAGATTCGCATCTACAGCCTGGCTGATGTTAAGCACCGATGTAGCTTACGACCATGAATGGGGACATGGTTGGGGGTTGAGATTCCTACTCACTAAAACACCTTCTAACCCATCCCTTGTGCTTTTTACTGGAGGCTCTGGGATTTCAACTGGAATACTACCAGAAAACCACCAGCACACCGTAGTTTGAATACACTTCTCTGAGTTTCTCTTCCAGGCTTATAGGGTCTAGAACTGTTTCCACCTCTGGGCTCGTTTGTAGCTTGGTGGCCTGATCCCCATATCAGTTAAACAACGAAGCCCCGGAACCCCCTTTTAGCCGGCTCCTACGAGAAGCAGGGCCTACCGTAACCAGTATTCTATTCTACCCCGGTTCCAGGGACAGCTGTTGTAGCTTAGGGTATAAGCTTACCTAGCAGGTACTAATTTAACCTACATTTAAAGAACCTTGGATTTCGCAGGATGAAAACTTTCGGAAGTATTCCAAACCTGTACAAGTCTTACAATGAATGAATGTAGAAGCAAAACGATTTGTTGGTTTCTTACAGCAACACATCAATGCAGCTGCTCCACATTGGGTTGTCCTTTTTAGCATATGCAATGTTCTGGTGCCACTTGAGTTGTTATCTTAGTCTGAATTGATTTTGCCGGCGAGATACGTTATCATTCTGAAAACGATGTCTCCAAAGTAATACCTGATTCAATATCTGATTGTTATGTGGTTTGTTCCCCAGGCGAGGAGCTGATCAAGCCGACCCGCATCTACGTGAGCAGCGTGCTCCCAGCACTACAGAGCGGGCGCGTGAAGGCAGTCGCACACATCACTGGCGGCGGGCTGCTGGAGAACATACCGCGCGTCATACCCGACACCGTGCGCGCGCGACTCAACGCGCACTGGTGGCACGTGCACCCTGTACGTACACACATACATACATCATACCCGACACCGTGCGCGCGCGACTCAACGCGCACTGGTGGCACGTGCACCCTGTACGTACACACATACATACATACCCGACACCGTGCGCGCGCGACTCAACGCGCACTGGTGGCACGTGCACCCTGTACGTACACACATACATACATACCCGACACCGTGCGCGCGCGACTCAACGCGCACTGGTGGCACGTGCACCCTGTACGTACACACATACATACATCATACCCGACACCGTGCGCGCGCGACTCAACGCGCACTGGTGGCACGTGCACCCTGTACGTACACACATACATACATACCCGACACCGTGCGCGCGCGACTCAACGCGCACTGGTGGCACGTGCACCCTGTACGTACACACATACATACATACCCGACACCGTGCGCGCGCGACTCAACGCGCACTGGTGGCACGTGCACCCTGTACGTACACACATACATACATACCCGACACCGTGCGCGTGCGACTCAACGCGCACTGGTGGCACGTACACACATACATGGATAGGAACTTAAACATTGCGCATGTCTTGCTTTAAATTTTCTAATTTATTGGGCCATCGCATTATGGTGCCGTGACCAAGATTTTTAAGATTTTGGATAGAATTAGATTTTTTATTATTTTGTCATTCAAGTACGTAATCTCAGCATTGATCTAGTATTTGCTCGATTAAATGAAGTTTTATTTTTATTTATTTATTATTTATAATTATGGTACATGAAATATAGTACGTTTCATTGGCAGGCGTTCGCATGGATCGCAGACGCAGGTTCAGTAACGGATGAGGAGATGCTGCGTACCTTCAACTGCGGTATCGGGATGGTGCTTGTCGTTGCTCCGGAGGATCAGGCTGATGTATGTATTTTTATCTTTTAAATGCACCTCAAATACATGTTGGTATTTGAAACCAACTGAAATAGTTTGTAAATATCGGAAACTGCAAAAGTATTGCCATGTCGCTCGTATCGCATAGATTGCGGTCATAACTATGAGAACAAAAGCCATACATATAAAAGTCCGTTGTCCAAGATTTTATGTACTCCGTGGACGTCTTCGCCCATCTATATTTAATTTGAAGTTAAGTTACTATACTTACCTTCAATAAAATCTGAATTACTAATCTATATATATAAAACTCAAAGGTGACTGGTGACACTGACTGACTGACTGATCCACTAAGAAAGGATTTTTGGAAATGCCACTTTTAAAGGGGTGAAATAGGGCATGCAAGTTTTACTTCTTAATGCGAGCGAAGCTGCGAGCACCCACTAGTATAATATAATATTATTTAATGTTGTGCAGGTAATGAACCTGACGCGGTCGTTTGGTGCGATGGTGATCGGCAGCGTGCAGGCGCGGCCGGCGGCCGGCGCGCGCGTCATCGTCGATAACTTCGCCTCCGCTGTGGACTTCACCAGAAGGATGCCTATGCTTCCTAGCAAGAAGGTAGGTCGCAATTACCGTGGTACCTAAACCTTTTTAGGCTTATGTTTGACTATCTATAGTTCGATTGCAGCCTGTAACCCCTTGGTTCTACATAATCCTATTTTTTTGGTATATGGCAGTCGCAAAACAAACACGTCTGTTCGTCTTTGGGTTGCGACTGTCAACGTCATCGTCAAATTGATATTTAACCTGAGAGAGTGACGTGGAAATATCGATAATAAGTGATGAACGTGTTCGGGGTCTGGGATAGGGCTATTCCTTCCCAGACCCCGTCAAAGTCGGTTGTACGCTGAAGCCTACTGATTCCCTCGTTGTTGGTAGTATATTTTCGCCGTCTGATAGACTGCCTTGCTGGTCGATGCCTGCTAACCGCATCCCCGCACGCAGCCGCTTGACGTAAAGGCGTAAAACCCCAGGATACTTGGGGTTTTTTTAAGTTTCTCACAAGATTACGCCCTACTACAACTAATCTACCCGGTCCAAGGCTGCTAGCCTAGGCCGCACACCACACTACTTACTCCACAACACTCACTACCCTACATCTTCTACACCGTGCTTTGGGCGCGGGGCGCCGGAGGTCACCGACCGTGTTGGGGGATCTCGCTGCTTCTCCCAACCCTCTTGTGGGTGACTCCGCCCTAGCTCCGTCTCCATCACTCAGCCGGTAACACCAGGCATATTCAATGCCTGGTGCCTTTATAATCTTATTGTGATGTTTGGCTGACTAAAACCCAACAGATACCCTGGTGTAGGCTTCTCCTCGACCCTGAGGTTAAAATTGTATTCTAAGAGATCTCATTCTCTATCGCCTTACAATAAGGCTGGCGCCCATGTATTTTAAGATAAGTGTTAACTTAATAGAATTACTATAAAGACATAGAAAAGTAATGTAAATATCGACTGGATCTACATATATTTCAGTAACTCAACCCCTTTTATCTCTAAGCGGCTACCACCTCCTTTGTACATATCTGTGAAATAAATCTTGTATACGAGTTTTTATTGTTTTTATTTAGCTACCATTAAATTCACCTTATCTGTAAGTAGGTAGCTAACTACATACATACTTCAACTTTTAAAGCGTTACAAGCCTACTTGATGTCAAGCACCGATATGATCTGGACTCACTCTGAACTAGTAGATCTCTAGATTGTAATAATTCTCGGGAAACAGAATACTTGGCAAGAGGTTCTTAGTTTTGCTGTCCTTACAAACTCACATCTGACTGTGAACCGACCTTGGTCAAATTGTTAAGGCATCTCGTCGTTTCCATAGGATGCAGGTTTGAATGCTGTAGGTCATGATTATGCTCATTTCCTAATACGTTCATTAATACATTTTCCTTAGCTGTGGAAAACTTGAACCCATTTCAAATTCAATGTAGTATATCCTAACATGGATGAGGTCTGCACAAGATCGACGCAGATGGCACATACAAAAGGAGGCCTATACCCAGCAGTGAGATCGCAAGGCCTGTCGATGATAATGATGATATCTTAATACATATTGACTGGCCTGTTAGCTTAGTTGGTAGTGGCTCTGCCTTCTAATCTAGGGGTTGCGGGTTCAATTCCCGCTTGACACAAGTAATTATGAAATTTAAAATTTATAATTACTTGTGTTGTGTCTGGTCGTTTCTATGTATAATAAGTACATATTATGTATTTACAAAAGAAAAGTATACAAGTACTATCTCCGTTATTTAGTACCCACGACACAAGCGTTTGCTTAGTGTGGGGCTAGATGGCTCTATGTGCAATGTCCCGGAATATTTATTATTATTATTTATTATTATTTGTGTGCAGGTGGCGGTGCTAGCGTCAGGCACGGGCACCAACTTACAGGCGCTGCTGGACGCCACGCGCGACGTGAGCCAGTGCATGTGCGCGGAGGTGGCGCTCGTCGTCTCCAACAAGAAGGACGCGCTCGCGCTCAAGCGGGCCGAGGCCGCCGGGGTACCTACCAAGGTAAGTTCCACTCTCTGTTCCCCACGCACTATAATCCAGCGATCTTCAAAGCGAGAGTGAATCGGTTCTTATCGGGTAAGCACGCTCCATCTTAGGCCATACCCTTTGCTTGCTATCAGGCAAACTATGGCCAAGTGCAAAACCGATCAAGTTGCCTAAATGATTGACAAGATGGATCCTATTTAGTCTATATGTGTAAACTTCGTGGGTCGGTGGCTCGTGCAGTGAGATGGGTCGACGTGACGACATTGTTGTTACGAGAGGATAAGACGAGGTCTGTAGAAGATCGGCGCAGCTCGTACATCCAAAGATAAAGGTCTATAACGAAGCATTTACGAAGCATTTGGATAGTTTCCTATCCCACAGCTACGGCTTCAAACAACAAACTTTACTTTTATTAACATACATAGGTATAGGTATAAGTACTAATATCATAGAATATGCTACACAAATTACAATATCTCGTCAAATTGAATTTATAACATTAAGTTTTAATAAAAATTTTGAAGTTACAATCTGTATAGTTAATAATAAAAAATAATAATAATTTTTGTTCTTAAAAAATATCGCCTTTACCTTTGTTAACCCGGGACAGATTTATCTCTCTCTGTTTTCATATTTTTTTTTATTAAAATCATAACATTTTCTTAGGTATTCAACCACAAAGACTACGCGTCGCGCGAGGAGTTCGACCGCGCCATCTCTGCCACGCTCGAGGAGTACAAGATAGACATCGTGTGCCTCGCCGGATACATGCGGATACTGTCCACGGAGTTTGTGAAAAAGTAAGTCACTCTATTGTAAATAAATAAATAAAAAGTTTATTTGACTACATATTTACAATTTAAGAAACTTAACATTAGGTTAAATGACTTATTAATTAATTAAACTTAAATAATTGTGATATAAAATCTATCTGGTATGCGCACTAGTTACTAAACTGTATTGCGCACACCAGGTCTCTCCGCGTGGACTTGATGACTTAATTACATTAATTTTAATGTTAGTTTACTCTGTAACACTCTAATGCTGATTGATTCTTCCTAATCATTTATTATTGCGAAAATATAGCAAACATTCGGGGCGAATCAATCTTCTGGATAGTCTTCAAGTGATTGATCCGTTTACGACAGTTGATTCAGATTATTTTCATTTCACCAGTAATTACAACAGTTATATTTGACATGCCATTTTTACAATTTAATTCCGATGATGATTCGTCATCAACTCAAAATATATATTTTTAAGATAACATCTCCAATGGGCTTTTTCAACATAACGCCTGAACAGTATGGAAAATCCTTGGCAGATGTTAACTTTGGAAACCTATCAAATCTTGCTCCGCTGAAATTCCTCGTCAGATCTGAAACCAGCGAGAAGAGGTCGTAGCGGAACATATTAAACATCTTTCTCATGTTATCATGTTAGCTAATATTGATTCTATATATATATATTATGTATGCATGTATTCTGTAAGTAATAATCTTAAAATTGTTAGTTAGGTGTGCTCCAAAAGGACTTTAAGTGCTCGTAATTTATTTTGATTTTCTATTATACTATGTGTGTTTTAGCTTAGTACTTGTTGTGTAGACTAATAATAAATAGGTAAATAAATGTTCTACGTGATACTGTGCAGATGGTACGGGCGCATGATCAACATCCACCCGTCCCTGCTCCCCCGGCACCCCGGGCTGCGCGCGCAGCAGCAGTGCCTCGACGCGGGGGACAGCGAGAGCGGCTGCACCGTGCACTTTGTAGATGTAAGTATATTATACATGATCAACATCCACCCGTCCCTGCTCCCCCGGCACCCCGGGCTGCGCGCGCAGCAGCAGTGCCTCGACGCGGGGGACAGCGAGAGCGGCTGCACCGTGCACTTTGTAGATGTAAGTATATTATACATGATCAACATCCACCCGTCCCTGCTCCCCCACGCCCCGGGCTGCGCGCTCAGCAGCAGTGCCTCGACGCGGGGGACAGCGAGAGCGGCTGCACCGTGCACTTTGTAGATGTAAGTATATTATACATGATCAACATCCACCCGTCCCTGCTCCCCCACACCCCGGGCTGCGCGCGCAGCAGCAGTGCCTCGACGCGGGGGACAGCGAGAGCGGCTGCACCGTGCACTTTGTAGATGTAAGTATATTATACATGATCAACATCCACCCGTCCCTGCTCCCCCACACCCCGGGCTGCGCGCGCAGCAGCAGTGCCTCGACGCGGGGGACAGCGAGAGCGGCTGCACCGTGCACTTAATGTAAGTATTTCTGCGGTAGTATGCCTAGCGTTCTCGGGACCCCGATCAGCGACGCAGAAGAGAAACACCCCAGGTTTTTAGTGGGTATGCTTCGGGTTGGTTAAGCAATGCGACTCCCACATAACCACCGTAAATCCTCCCCGGGATTGGGTGGTACCTTTAAAAGGTTTCCTGACAAAAAATGTAAGTATATCATTAACTTCATCTATCTTTATACATAACGTTTCAATGGTTTAGTATGAACAGTGACTGAGTAGTATTCATTTCCGATTTCCTTGTACATATAATGTGCACGTAGTGTATTTCTGATCACGTGTGCTACATCGACATATCCGTCATTTTTTTCTCTGCCGAGTTGAAATCAAACACATCTAATTTTACTCGTATTCAGAGAAATTTCACAACGCGGTATGTAGGCTCTATACCAATAAAACGCTTGTGATATATTATATGCCATCATTAAGTAGGTACATCGAAAACTTACCCCTAAAAATTTGAAAATTCCTGCCGTTTACAACTCATTTTTGACGTGACAACGTCTTATAATTCGATGGAGCCGGCTGCACGCACCAAAAAACATGACTCATGCGGCGTTACCTCTGAGACGTTCCATTTAATTAATTAATTTACAATTTAATTAAATCGGCGTGAGCCAATTACATTAATTAATTACAATACAAAGAACTTAATTAAAAATAATCAAAACTAAGATAAAAGGTCATATTATTCTGAATTAAAATATAAACATGTGTCAAATCGTAAACATATTATAGTCATCATTTTGTACATTGGTCAAATTGTGATATATCTATTTACCCTGAACATTATTAGTACATACATAACTCCATTCGTTAATTCCGTTCACAAAACATGAGATACGCTAAAAAAAAGTGCCTTACATCCATCCACAAACAAGTCGTACGTCGGCGTGGTGACCAATAGAACCACAGAGTACTTTTTTGAATAGAACGTTGAGTGCGGCCAGTGCGCGCGGCTTTAAGACTTGAAGTGCAAGCGAGAGCGCGGAACGAGCGACAAAGAGGCACAATCGACCGAGCCGGAAGACCGCTACCGCGTTCGACATCTGTCTCTCTCCTACTTTAGTGAGGGATGCGTCCGCGTGGACAGCTGCTATACAATACAATAATACATTCACATGTTTTCGTCAAGTCTGAAGTGCAGTAAAAAGTGAATGTGGTGTCAATTGTTTATATAGCAACGATAATTGCGGCGATAAAGGTAATGATTCATTCCATATTAAATATATGTTCAGTGATATATAGTCGAATATTCGTGCTTTCATCATTAAAATAAATAGCATCGGTCCGCTAGTGCAGCTATTGTAGGTTATACTATAATTGACAAAACTATAACAATAATTTAATAGAACTATTTCACGATGAGTAAAAAATCAATGGCTTTACTATTTGATCGAAATAATTATCGAGCGTAGCTTAGATATCAAAAAATTAAAATATAAATGTTAACCACCACCATCGATTTCACATTTTCAAGACACATTATAGGTACTCGAAACACTCCCTTTCATTTCCTACTTTTCCTATCATCGTCATATTCTCAACAGAATAACACAAATTGTAAGAAGTCAAATATCACACATGTTTAAAAGTTGTAAACAATTGCTCAACGCACATTCATACTTGTATAAATTATTTACATTGTTATTTTTTTTTACATAATTGTATTTATGCGTACAAATAAATGTAACTTGATCGAGTCCATTGTGATATCCATTTACCTCTTTCTCTATATCCATACGAAATATCTATCAAACAATAGTACCTACATTGTTCACCAGAGGAGAAAGTGACCGATTACCGTCGAGGGTGTCGTTTACACCCGAAATCGGGAATCGCACTTTCTCTCGAGTGATACATAGTGCTTTATACTACACCTGCTCGGAAAGTATCAAATTTACGGTAGAAAGTACGTCATTGCATATCGAACAAATATGCGGGGAGAAAACGCATCTGAGCGGGAGAGAAAAGTGTATGAAAATCCATTTCTTCCCGCTCAAAAAAATACTAAATCAATCGTTTCCCGTCTCCAGGAGGGCATGGACACGGGCCCCATTATCGTGCAGGAGCGCGTGCCGGTGGTGGAGGGCGACTGCGCGGAGTCGCTAACGGCGCGCATCCTGCAGGCCGAGCACCGCGCCTACCCGCGCGCGCTGCGCCTGCTCGCCACCGGCCGCGCCAAGCCGCCCGCCAACCAACACATGTAACACACTACTTATAACATTCACCATATGCAACAACTTCATTTAGCCCTGTATGGAAAAATCACAAAAAGGCAGTTTTTTTTTAAATAATACAAATGGTCATATGCTCCTAGTCGGAAAGAAAATCGATTATTTTCGTCTAAAAAGTCCAAATTTTGTTATTTTGAACTACATGGATAAAATTGAAAAAAATTTTTCTAATATGAATACTAATTTGGCCCTAGATTTAGCTCTCAAAACATCATTGGTACTAGATAATTTTGGTCTAAGATTAAAATAAAATAAACGTTAAAATAATGCATCACATTAAAGTGTAGTTTAGTTATGAAAACAAATGTGGATTCATTAGATTAATAAGTAAATGTTACAAATTAAATAAGCCTTAAGTGGACCAATATTTGCAAAATCATAACTTTTTTCGATATTAATAATTTACTTTAATTACCATCACAATAGTCATATATTACGTGTGCCATTATGACTCAAATTTTTACTGCCTCGAATAAATATTATTGTAAATAATTAATTAGTTTTAATCTTTAAGCTAAGATGTATGTTATAAACGAATCTATTAGAAACATGATACAATTATATAAAACATTCCTTTAGTCAGTTTTGCAATAAACGGAACGAATGCATTTTAGAAATGTCTACTCTTGTTAAAATTTTAAAACATTGTTATATTATACTTTAGAAGGATTTTTACAATAAAAGTTTTGTATGTTATATTTTGTTTTATTTACAACATTGTATAAACTATTTATTGCACTAGATTATCACAGAATACTTTGTATAATGAAATAAACATAACATAAAAAATAACTCGAAACTATTATTTATATGTTACATTTTACTTTTAAGCTTTCTTTTTACTAAAACTCAATAAGTCCCCTAACCCCTTGAACAACACACTGAACAAGTCCCCAGTACTGTCTACATACAAATCTTGATCATTCACCTGATTTTGTACAACTTTCTTTACCACTGAATGTTCTCCATTTTTCAACACATCTTCACAAATCAAATCATAAGGTACATGAAGTTTCTGCTTATTTATTAAAGGAACTATTAAATTGTACTTGTTAATTTTCTTGTTGATTGTTTCTGCTAAATATTTGTTTTCTTCATATATTTTCTGCCATTTTTGTTCATCTGTGGGGCTCAGTGGGTACGGACCTAAGTAACTTCTATCAGTTTTGATGTCTTTTTTAAGAAATTGTATGTCTTGGTCTATTTCTTTGCTCATAGTAATCCATTCTGGAGTAAACCCATTGTTTATTAGTACCTGAAATAAAGTATGTATCAAGTATGTAGGTATTATTTATTATAATGACTAGCTATATAAAACTAATGTGCCAAATCATAGGTAAGTACATAAGTTAAAATTTTATTGCTCTGTTAGTTTAATTTTCTTGGCACCAGAATAAAGTAACTGTTGGACATTGTTTAAAGTCTGAAAAGTAATATATTATGCTATTTATTATAATTAAGTTTCTACAAAAAACGGAAGAAATTCTGATAACTAATAAGTCTTATTTTATAAATGCAATCAGTATCAGAACTTTCATATTCAATGGACAATATGATAAAACAACAGTAGAATACAATCAAATAATAATAGGCTTTATCTACGACTCATGAATAGGTCAATACAAACAATGATGCAACTTGATAGACTACAAGCTTTCATCACTAATATGATATTGCCACAACACTCAACAGCAATTTAATTAGTAGGGATCTTAAACTTGATATATTTGACTGCTTTTGTTTTTATTAAATTATGCTTATATTAGGAATTAACTTATTCAAATAAGTCTGAAGTGACATTTGCCTGTTCTTTTCTAGCATGTGTGCTAAAAAATGGCCACAAACATGTTAATCAATTGTTAAATAATGATTAAAATAATACAAACCTCATTCAATTTGTGAGTAGTAAAATCAACATAAGGATTAGCATTCTGATCTTTCAGCGGCTTCCCCTTCCCGCTCAGATTATCAAACTCCCCTTTAGACATAGATTCTTGGATCAAATCCTCTACTAATCTATCAAAGCCATATTTAGTTTTGATATCATGTTTCTTTCCATACTGCCCTTTCTTCATGAGAGTCCCTTCTGATGCTACTGCCTTTGATATTCTATATTCAAGCACATTGGTTGCTGCTTTCTGTGCTCTGACTTGGGCCCATTGCTTTTGTCTCTGGTATGGAGTACCGTGACCAACTCCTTCAAAGCTGAGGTACTGGCGGTGTTGAGGCGCCGTATGCTAGAATAATAGATAAAATGAGTATTAAAGTGGTGTTTTAATTTATTGAGCAATTAAATTGTGGGTCCTGAATTTATGTATTTGTTCAATAGTTATAAAACCATACCTTAATATCATATACAATCTTCTCCACCTCTTCTTTGCTACTCTTTCCAGTATTATATCTGCTCAGGGTCCGGAAAGCTCCTTCTACAGCAACAAATTTATCCATGTTGGCTTCAGGGGACCCAGAGTCAGGATGGTACTTTTTGGCAAGCTCCAGAAAAGCTTGACGCACCACTTCTTGCTTCGAGTTTACTGGTATATCGAGGATATTGTAACATTCCTGTAAACATAAGCAATTTAGAACAGTGATTATACAAAACACTTTCTTTTCCAAATATAATTGGCACTTACTTGAATTTTTTGTTCTTCGGATTTGTTGGAGATATTTCTTATAGATGCCGGGTGTATATGTTTGTTAACGTTGGTAACTCGGTTTGCTTGTATGAAGTGTAAAACACTTTTTTGCATTTTCGTATTAGTAATAAATAAGGTTACGTAAACAAATCTTGTTTACATTTTTGTTTTGAATTTGGAGGCCCCTAAAATATCAAAATAATGACATTGACATTACTTTGATGTCTGACATAGATTTTAATATGGTTTAAATTGTTCGATTATTATTCGAGTTGGTGTGTGCATCTCTATTTATAGCAATACTTTTAAAGTACGTTTCCAACTACGTGATTACAATTACATTCATTAGTTTTGTGACGATTATTCTTTTTATTCGAGCAATCCAATCTTTATCAAAGAAAATGAAAAGTAATAGTGTTATGGTAGTTAATTCCAAGATAATCAAATTTTTTCAACTTAAATTACAACAATAATATTACTTGGCATAAGCACACCTTATACAATACGGAACGTACAACTAAGAAAAATGGCGAATTTTCCTTTTTCGTTCGCTCATGTCATTTTGCTGTGATGCTTGTTGTTCGTTGAAGAACTTGAAATAAAATAAAGTAAAAATATAAAATGGCTGACACTGGCTCACGTATGAATTTTGCTGCTCTAAAAAGGGCAGATCCATACGCAAAAGAAATAATTGACAGTGCTACCCACGTCGCACTTTATACTTTCGAAGAGAGCGAATGGGAGAAAACCAACATCGAGGGTGCTTTGTTTGTGTACAGTAGGAATGGGGAACCTTACCACAGTTTAGTAATTATGAACAGATTGAGCACGAACAATCTCATCGAGCCAGTTTCGAAGGGAATAGAATTACAACTGAAGGAGCCCTTCCTGCTTTACCGGAACGCGCGGTGTCGCATTTACGGCATATGGTTCTACGATAAAGACGAGTGTGCTAGAGTAGCGGCGAAGCTAAGCGGCCTGATAAAGGATTGCAACAAACCGAGCGGAGAGACCATGTCGCAGCCGCCTGGCTTTGGAGCGCCGGTATTGCCGGCACCTGCGCCGGCCAATGCGCCCATCGACATCTTCAGCATGCTGAGCAAGGCGCAGGACGACTTCAACTCCAACAAGGGTGTAGTGGCGAACAAGAGCGAGCCGCCGCAGCCACGCGCGCCCGACATGACGTCGCAGAGTGTTATGGACTTCTTTGCGAAGGCAGGCGGCGGTGCAGCCGTGCAGATGCCGGCCGTGTCGTCCTTGCCCTCACCCGGCATCTTCGGCCCGCGGCCCGGGGCGGACGCGCGCGAAGTGCCGCAGCTACTGCAGCGTCTCATGAGCAATCCTGCTCACTCTGTTGAACATATAGAAAAGCAACAACGCTCCGTCACACCACAGGAGGTCCTACATTCAAATGGCAATATCTCTCTAGACAATGTAATGAGACAGACATGTGGTTTTCAATTAAAATCTACACCAATTGAGAAGCAGAATCCTCACAGGGTATCTGGCTTGAAATTGAATAATTTGGATCACTGTGAACCTAATGGCCTCTCACACATGGAAAGTGATTTGAATATGATGCATATATCCTCTCCAAAGCCTGCATCCCCTCTGGCCACATACTTGAATCAGTCGCAGGACAACCATACTGTAAGTACCCATACAATATCTACTAGTAACTAGACATTATAAAATGTATATTTTCAATTAGACAGCAGCATTGAAATGTTTATATTTTGTATTTCAGAAGCCGGCCCTGATGCCCCCCACAATGTTCACGACAACATCAGGCAATGATTTGCAGCAGAGCCCTGAGCCTCTGACCAGGAACCAGTTGTTGCAGGCCTTCAACTACCTGCTCAAACATGATGCTGAGTTTGTCAACAAGCTGCATGAAGCGTATGTCAAATCATTTTCAGAAAAAGCTTTCTCTGTCTCATAAAGATTCATTCTCCTGACTGCGCCTGAGATTCCCAGTCGCTCTTTCTGTACAGTTATAATTTGAAGTATAAAATCCCATATTGTTGTGTAGACTATACCCTATAGTTTTGTAGTGACTCAAGATTTGGACAGTTTTAAAGTAAGTTTTAAACCTTTGATTGTATAATTTAAACCTGTAGAGAATGAATTTTTATTATCTTGTATGAATTTGAGAATGCTGTCCTTAAACAGGAATTTGTGATATTTGTATGTATTGGCTTCAACTTAAGGCATAACTTTGAACATCTGTAAAATGTATCATTAAAAATTAATTGTTTCTACTGTTGTTAAGTTCATTGCAGTTATATTTATTGCAAATGCATAACTCTCGCTCTTGACAATACATACAGTTTTCTAAACATATTTAGTCTCTCGGAGATGTATATTTCAGATGTGTATACTGATTTGTTGCAATGAACTTTTGAAATAAGTTAATAAAAAATAGACATTTTCTTTGTAATATTTTAAGGACTGCAAAAGTTTGCTATTTCTTTACAAGTATAGTTTGTTATTGTACTGTAAGCATCAGTTTTTTAGTTATTTTGTAAACATTTGTAGTGTCTTTAAATTTTTCTGTCTGTCTTTGTAATTAAGGATTTTCGATTAAATTCTTAGTTTACATAACTATTAATATACCCTTGAAAGACTAATGTTGACTTGTGTACAGGGGAAAACAAATGACACTCTGGTTGTAAGCCTGTTCCTTTGAGAATGATCATTTATTTGTCATTTGTGTGAGAACTCATAACATAAACTTAAGTTTACATACACTTCTAATAAGAATCAACCTTTTATCTTTGGAGTGTGATTTCAATAATCACAAAGAGGTGTGACTATGACATCTATTTACTTGTTGTTGATGTTGATATTATGGTCAAAATAAGACCATTGTATTGAAATTACTAGTCCTAGGTAATTTTCAATAAGTTTCAAAAAACACTCATACATGCTAAATGGTATATTTACCACTTGGTAGATAAAGCATTGGGGGGAAAAGGGCCTCCTTAAATTTGGCATACTGAAGGTCATGAACTGAAACAATGTAACCAATCTCCCAAATTTAAGAAAACTGATGTTATTTGTAATTAATTGATTGTACTCACTATTTGACATCCCGTTCGAAATCATCACCGAAAATAGTCTCAAATTAAAAGTTTCAACGAATTTCTGCATTTTATTTGTAACTCCTGAGAATATCCTTTATTTAAAAACAGCAGAGGCAAGAAAAGGCAAAGCGCCAAAATATGAGATTCAGTATTCTGGGTATGTCAATAGTTATTGAGGCATAAGATTGCCAAAGTACTCACAGTAACCATAAACTTGGTTAATTCCGTTTGATGATAACTATACAAGAAGGACCTTCAGGCGAAGGTCTGGCGCCTGTTCTTCGTTTCGTTTATTGGACCAGAGTTCAGATGAACCAAAATAAAAAAAGTATATTTGAACTTGCCTACAAGATGAGGGATTATTCAAACACCACAGTTATTTCAACTATTTGGCTTAAAAAAGATTTATTTCTTTCCTTTAGAAACAATTCAGTAAACTAATATAATACACGCGATTTTCACCGGTATAAACTAGTCGACTTGGATAGTCGATTGCAAAATGTAACAAGTCTCAATGTTCACTTCTGGACCATCATCAGAATGAGCGATATTATATAACGAAGTTATTTAACAGCAATACATACATATTAAATTTATATAAAAATTTCAATGAGAACTAGTAGTATGTCCACTACATAAAACCCTATACCACCAAATCAAAAATCATGATAATAGATCGCTCCATTGTGTCTAGAAAGAGGAACAAAACATCATTATTAAATGAGGTATATGAATAGATATTAGATAATTAAAGATTTGACAATTCAGATGTTACTATCTTGTTGGACCTACATTTAATTATTTTCACTAATTGTTAATATCACTCATTCCGAAAAGATCCGCGACATTTTGTTATTTACTAAACACAATCCATCATTTTAATATCAATTTTTACACTCAAATTTTTGATAAATTTGTTATTCACAGAGTTCCATAACTTCATACACAAATTACGCCTGATTTTAATTACTTTGCCGGATAAGTCAAACACAATAGTATATTACATGAAATGTAATGTCAAGATTGGATCTAGTAAACAAATATAGTTTATATCAGAATTCGGTATACATTTTGTACATGTTTGTTTATGTAACGTAAGTCATATTACCCTATCGTCAATCGAATACACAATTAATGTGAATTCAACGCATTCAGTCGGCGACAGAAGTGTGAACGCGCCTTTATGTGATTTGCCAATTTTTAAACGAAAATTTTACGAACAGTTTCTGAAATATCAAAAAAAATGATCAAGATTGTGCTCCACTCCACTCTGACTAGAGGTTAGTAAAATGCCCAGACACGAATAAATAGTTTAAACATAAACTAGCAGTAGGTACTATAAAAATATTATTCAGTTATAAATCCAATTTCAGTTATAAAAAGTATAGAAGATTTTATACATAACACTTCCTGTTTGACGTACAAGTTTTTTTATTATATTTGTATGACACATACATAATAGTTGATGTTTCAGAAACTGAAAATAAACCTTATAAGCTATTGTTACAATAATATTGCGTTTATGCGTACAATAGTGCTTCTATGAAGCAAAAGAAAACTAAAAATAGAGATCACAAAGTGTTCAAAAACAGGCAAATCACTGACTATCCTTGAAAACATAATCAGTACTATTTACATACATAGAATTATTCACATGGAACATACAGGGTGATATTAAGGACCAAAACATAGAATAGCTCATTTATTAATACACCCTGTATGATGAGTTTGTGTGTTCTTTATTTAGTACCATTCTGAATCAACATCTTATTCTGGCCTAAATGAAATATGCCCAAATAAATTCATAGCTGATATATTTTACAAAAAAAAAACAGAATTGTTTTTTGTCAGTTTTATGCCAGTTAATCTCTGAAACTGGGCTTAAGTATTTAACGCCACTGAGTATGATGATAATTGTAAAATTGTAGAACTAAAATCATCTGATGGTAACTCTCGTTTTGTTTCATACAAATTTTGCCATCTGTCGGCAGAAACTAAGAAACTTCGATCATTTTATAGAAAAAACTAACTATTGTGGTTAAAGTTTTGGTGGGCTTTACAGATAGGTACATATTATTTAATTAATATTTAGTCCTTTTTATACACCGCTTCAATCGAACAATTTATTTTGACTAAACAACTAAAATAGCGTGAAATTTGCCAATTTTAGTTGTGATTTGCGGCCATTGGTGGCGCCACCGTCTACAAGAGACGTCAATATTTTTGACGAAATCAGTTTTTAGTTTTTGATATGATCATGGCTTACAGGCTGTCCCAAATGGAAATTTAAACAAGTAAAAATAGTATAAGAGGAAATATGAGCCAGCCTTTTTAAATAAGCGTAAATTTGACAGCCCTACTTTGCATACACTGTTTTGTAGGTCATAGCACACTACATCGACAGCAGTATGAAGTCTAGTCTTCCGTTTATTCATTTTTTTTAAATAAAATTTGGTTACTCTCGACGATAATCCTCCTGATCTTAAGCGATCATTAAGGTCTAGGAGAGAATGGCGATTGGAAGAACCGATACACTCTTGTTTTGGATTTATTTTAGACTTATCTTGTTCCCATTACCTGTATTGGTTTCTGTATCTTTAAAAAATGTGTGTCATATAGTGGTGTGCTTTGACCTCGAATACGTTTTAATCAGGCAGCCACACTGAAAGCGACTGGACAATAATTTAATTTGGAAAACGTTCCCAAGTCACAAACAAATTTATCAAAATCTATTATTAACTAAACGAATATTTTATACTTTTCATCATTATTGTCATGGAAATACTCAATGTTTTTAATTCAATTTTGCATACTGATTATTATTAGCTCACTGTATTGGACTTTAATTTGAAATAACTGTTGCTGTCTCAGTCATTTGCGTTTAGAGTGATAAAGACAGCTATATCAGTTCCAAATTTGAATCCAACCCAATAAGAATCAGGTCGATACAATTTCGTAGTGTCAAATAGGAACTTGAAATATCATTGGATTTAAAAAAATCGCTCGCAGTGAGGCAACACCTTTACTTATCAACAATTTGTCTGCAATTAAATTATTACTTATCAATGTATTATTTATTTATCTCACAAATGGGAAAGTTTCAGAAACTCTCCGAAGTCCTACACAGTAGTAGGCAGGTGTTACACATCATATGTAAACTATTTATAATCGGGTGATTTGCAAGATTTAATTTCAAGTGCCGAGCAATGTTCAGAAATAAAGAAAAAAAAACTATTGATTGTTAAAATGACTATTTTATATAACCAATGATATATTAAATTACAAATTTAGATGATAAAATACTTTTAAAAGACTTGATAACCTGCTTTTTTGAAGTTGGTTAAAAATTAAAATATTGATCTGAACTTAAACGGTTGAAAAATACTTATAATTTCTAAAATTTCCGTGTCATATATAAAAAGAAAAACCAAAAAACCAACAATTGTTTGTTGTTGTTGAGATAAATACCAAAAGAGATTATATTTAAGTCTGCAATAAAATGTCCTAAATAAACTAGCTTACAGAATTTCTGAACATTGTTTTAAAGGCATAATCTTCAAATCACTCCACAACCAAACAAATTTAAGTAACACGCAGCGATGTCTTTCAATGAAATTATTATTATTCTCATTAGATGCAATATAGATATCATAAAATGGTTTCACTATCAGAGATTTCAATTGATATTTGCCAACTAACGCAGAATCTATCAAGGGTAGCTTTTACACACCTAGATTCAGAATAATATTGTACCTCTTTACCTATCTAAACCTTAGGGTTGTCTGTTCGTTAATTTATGTATTAAATTAATAAAATATTGCCCATTTGTAGAGTAAAACCTTTTTTGCGTAAATCACATGAAATAGTCAAACAAAATGGAGTCTTATCACTACACATTTTAGGTAGGCACTATCACTAGACATTAGAACAGACACACTGCGTGATCCGTGAATTTGTTCAGCGTTACTAAATTACTCTTTACAATTACGTAAACACAAAACTTAAAAAAAAATTACTCAAGTATAATTAAACTATATGTATATTTAAAATACAAGCACTGAACGGCTTAACGAGTGACGAAAAATATAAATAAATAAGTTCGGGACGCTCGCGGCCTCCTATATTTGTACAAAAGCCGGCTACGTACCTGGAAACATACACATAATGCGTCAATAACACATATATGGGTACAACTTTAGTATAAATCAGGAAAGTCATTATTACAATAGTAGAGGAGTAGATGTCCGCTGGCTTAGACTGCGTGTCAGGATACGCAATAACATATCTAGGGACTTTATGATATCACTTTAAAATGAACTTATTACTACTTAAGAGTACTCGCGTGGTTTTGCCCAAAAAGGTTATTGATTAATTTTACATGCCATGCTACCAGAGGCGGTGCAGGTGCAGGTTGCGCGAGAGCACGGAGCGCACGTCGTGCGTCTAGTATAGATACATACCGTGCTACCAGAGGCGGTGCAGGTGCAGGTTGCGCGAGAGCACGGAGCGCACGTCGTGCGTCTATTATAGATACATACCGTGCTACCAGAGGCGGTGCAGGTGCAAGTTGCGTGAGAGCACGGAGCGCACGTCGTGCGTGAAGCGCAGTGCGTCGAGCACGGGCAGCAGGTTCAGGAGCGCCACGTCTAGCGGGTCCGAGAACCACGACTTTATTGGGATCGCGTTGTCTGGAATACAAACATTGGATTTGGTAAGAGGTTAATACAGTCGGGCAAGTTCACAACGAATATGAGGTTGTCAAAGGTCGTCATGATCAGATGAGATGATGATGTCAGGTTTACTGTAGGGTGTACACTAAAAACATTTTCACTGTTCCCTAAGCTGAAACATATCTGTCTAACATGTCTCATACAAGCATAGCAATATTGATATCACCCATAGTTTTGGAGAAATCCGCGGACAAACATACATTGATGTAGAAACCTAGTATTTGTACCTACACCTCTTTCCATGCATTTGTATTTCATGAAAATGAATCTCTGGAGATTTATGTATATGAAACAATACATATTTCTCCAGAGTTTCATTTACTTTATTTCTGCAGTCTCGCCTAGTAAGATATTGAATCAGCGAAACGCCTGATTCAATTTTATATTTCATTTAATTTACCTGGGAAGTCCCGGTAGGCGCCGGGCGAGTTGTCCAGTATGAACACCCTGTTGAGGTCGTCACATATCGACGACAGGTTCTTGGTGTAGGAGCCGTGCTCCGCCGTGCAGTGCTGTCTGGAACACGGAGTTGTACAATGTTACTATACTTGCAAATCTATCTATATGGGTTATTTTAATTTTTGTATAAAAACGGCAAAACACTAATCATATTAATTAAAAAATATTTATTAAAGAATACACATAAGACATAGAAAACAATATGGTACATATGTTATCATAAATTAAATCCTATTTTATATTTTATGACAGCATGGGTACCAGATTGCACTCGTGTTGTTTCTGTATACGTATATGTCCTAGCTAGGTCATACTGGACTGCCTAAAACAGGTAGTATACCTCCAAACCAACAACAAAGATGATTTGTTGTTTAGAGCAAAATCAAAGCCTGGAAATCAGGTGTAAAACAAAGGTTATATAAGGTATTGATAGATTTCACGCTCGATAGGCTGAAACGATTTGTAGATATCAGTAGAATTACATTTTGTAGATAAAAAGCCTAATAATTTTTAAAAAATAATTAGCTTACTTATACATAAATTTTATCTAAATTTTCGATTTTACAAGGTTAGTTCTGGATGAGAAACTTTTTCACCTTATCCTATTAGTACGTTACTTGAGTTAGTCAGTTACGGTCGGTATTGAAACCATGAAACTGATCCGATTTTGGTTAAATATACAAACAAAAAATATCAAAACTGCAGTCCACCCGTTTTAAAAGTAATGATGATAATACAAATTTGGTAGCAAAATTCAACCTACTTACTACTACTATTATACCAACACCACAGACACCCAACTGACGCCCTGTATACAGAAACTAAGCAGCTCAGGGTACGGTAACTTTTCATTGAAGCCTGTACGCTACGATTTCATAAAACTGTGTCTCTCGTCGTCACTCAAAAGCGCACACTCCGATGGGAAATACCATCATCGAAAACAGAATTAGGAAGGAAATGCTTCAGAGTTCTTGGCCCGCTTATATCAACGACTAAACAAAATTCTTGATATTGTGAATTGCAACAGACATTCGTGCAAAAAAGCTGTAAGGGCACACATGATTACGTTGAACTTAAAGGACACGGAGGAATTTCTCCGTGTGGTGTCATAGTTAACGTAATATGTTCATTTATAACTCCATATTCCATCACACTCACTTAGACATTCTCTCAAATAACTATAAATTCTAATCCAATACTCCTAGGTGAAGGGATTGTAACCCCAGCTTTATTGTTTGATGGTAGGTACTCAAATCCTTCCACATATATACACTAGCTAACACACAAACAAACACACAATCACATCAACACATCACTATAAACACGACATACATACATATAGTCATAAACGAACTGCCCCTACGAAGAGTACTAGCTGCCGCAAACTCAGGGAATCCTACTGCGGGAGCTAGGGAACTTCAATAACAAACATGGTAAAAAATCACTAGTTCCATAAAACTGTACCTAAACAATGACTCACTATACCATATATTTACCTGATACTGTAATCTTAATTTAACTAAATTACTTTGCATGTTAGTATTTAAGCGTGTAACCAAATCCATGTAATTACCATCTAAGTTATGTTACACAAATAAATCATTTATTATTATAACCTTGCCGATGCACCTTACGGTATAATTTGCTGGCAATAAAATCATCATCATCCACAGCCTTCTCTATCCCACTGCTGGGCATAGGCCTCTCTTTGTATGTGCCAGCTGCGTCGATCAATAAAATACTTCCATTATATTGATGTCGTGCGTAACGCAAGTTACTGCTTGTACTTTCTGTTGAAGGTTCTTATTTGGCCCTGAAACTTTCCTTCGAAACTGCCTTACGATTCTGATTATTTGATTCCTTTATGGGCATAATTTGTGCTTCTAGATTTATAGTATATTAATGGGTGAAACAAATATTTATCTTACACACTTATTTTATTTTTTATTTACATAATGTATAATAAGCTGAAGAGGGTCGAAAGTCTGAGCATTGAAGATATTTAAAACATTTTTTTAGAGATATGTACTTAGAATTTAAAACAGGACATGTTCCAAGAATTTAAGGAATTTTGTCTGTTATCTGTTTATTTAAACGCTCATCACGCAAAATCGGCAGGATGGATTTTTGGTATGTAGGTAGTATGAGGTTCCGTAAGTGTCATAGCTACTTTTTACCCCGAAATAACGCGAGCGAACCCGCGGGCGTCCACTAGCAAGTTAGAAAGGTACCTGTAAAACCGCCTGCGCAGGATGCCGCGTCCGTTGTCCAGTTTGTCGGCGACGGCCGCGCCGTAGATCTCCATGGACGCCGTGAACACCACCAGCTCGTACCACTGCGACACCTGCAACAACACATAGGGATATGATAAATATGTTTATAGCAATAGAAGCTCTTTTAAAAGAGTTATAATTTAGAGCTGAATTAAAAAAGGAGGTTATCAAGCCTTCTGAAAGTTTTTCTTTACTTTCAATATTTAGTTAGGTATTTGAATTAAAGACGACCAGAACTTTGAATATATCACTTGACAAAAACAGAAAATTCTTTTAAATAGCCCACGTTTACCTGCCTTTTTCCAGTAAAAAAAATATTTATTTAATTGGCATTTGAACATAGGTAAAAATTAACAACATATAAAGCAAGAGCATGCGAAAGTTTTAATAATCTTTATAAATAAAAATGAATTGTTGTTCGTTAGTCTGATTAAAACTCGAGAACGGCTGAACGGATTTATCTTATCTTAGTCTTGAAATGTTCGTGGAGGTCTAGGGAAGGTTTAAAAGGGGGAAAAAAAATAGAAAAGTTTAGGTCGCAGTACGAAGTCTGCCGGGACAGCTAGTAAAATATAAAAAGCAAGTGTCCATTTTTAAACAGTTAATCTTTTATACACTAGCCACTTTAACACACACGCATCAAGCGACGCTTGTACAAAAAGCCTGTGCTCGATGGTGTAGTATACCTTTTCCAGAATTAAACTGGTTCTCAAATAAGGCTACCAGAAGGAGGTTTGGTGTTTGTTTGGCTTCCACAAGTTAACTAGGTTAAACTATGAATTAAATATGGGCGCATAATATTAAGTACAACAATCCACGTTGAGTGCGGAGGCTACTCACAGATCTCCGAGTCAAGACAAGTCAAAGCATTTATTGCATAATTGTGTTATACATACATAGATACATTTATGGTGAGCAGATCTCATGCTAAGATATTGAGTCAGTGAAACACAATATACCCTAATTGGGTGTTTGAAATGTATTTAGGTTCAGTGCGGGTGGTCTATCTGTTTATTTATTATGTTATATTTGTATAAATAGTCGTCATTTAAGTTATCTTTTAATTTTTCTTCAATCAAATATGTATAGAAAACAAAACTTTCATGTTTATAAACAAGTAAGTAATAAAAACAATAGAATAATAGAATAATTTATTTACCTTAACAATTAACTTAAATAACATATTTGACTTATCTAACTAGGAATACTGCATTTTTGATATCCCTGTGGGTTCTGCACTAGGAACATCCTGTGTCGCAGAAACCACGGTTGATTAAATAGCGAGTATTAACATGATGCAGATACGGCTATAAATATTTATCTGGGTAGTGGTTTATGGTTATACAAATTCAATAGAATAAGTACCTACTTAAAGTCAGTAAATAGCGTGCTATGAGAGTACTGAAGACACATTGTGAGTGCTGTGTATGTATGGGTGTGTGTGTAAGTGAGTGTGTTGTGTGTGTGTGTGTGTGTGTGTGTGTGTGTGTGTGTGTGTGTGTGTGTGTAGGTTAGTATGAGTTGTTTAATGCGAGTGTATGTTGAATGTATGAGAGTAAAAATAAAAATGTTTTTCTACTTAGGGATTATGAGCAGATTTTCTGTATCTTTATATGAGAGAGTATTTAAGTACTGTGTCACGAGCAGTTTGCATTCCCTAAAGGTTGTACCACGAATGCTGCATTTTTCCAACATTTTGTTGTATATATACGGAAATCTAAATTCTGGCAGACGATTTGCGAACGCTGTTTTGACTATAGGTTGAAAAGCACGTGGAAGTCTTCTCCTTGGAGAATCATAATAAAAACAGTCTCAAGGTTTATGATTATAAAAAAGACGTTTCAATCTAGCAAGGCTTGTCACCTTTATCAGGTTTCACAGGAGCATACTAATGAAAGGAAGTTGATAACGTGACGAAAACCAAAACAAAGATAAACTGTTACTTAGTGCTTGGTCTTACTTGGTTTGGTTGGTACATGTAGGTACTGTAGGTAGGCTTATCTTAGGACATTTCTTTATAACTTCTCTACAATTATACAATGTGCTCCTAGCTAGACATCAGATCTACATTTCATCATTATTAGAAATGTGAATTGTAGCCAGTACAAACAAATATTAATAAAAGTTTTATTCATTAAATCATTGTGGAATATAGATAGATAGATTTATGTTTTATTGGACACACAATACAAACAAGAGAAAATTAAAATATATAGACATATAGACTTGTTAGAAAGTTTGAAAACTAGCCATCAGAGTTAGGCACAGGTTACTTGTAAAGAAAAATACTGTAAAAAGCTATCATTATATGAGGTATTGTTATATAACATTAATTTTGTATGAATCTATTCAGAGCTTGGCTCTAAAGCTCATGTTTGATGCAGTTTCTATTAAGGAAAACAGAGAATCAACAATAAATAACTATGTATATGTGGCAGGCATTTTGTATGATTCCGCCGTTTACATACGGCGTCGTCAGTTTATAAACGCTTGTCCAAAATCTTGCATCCGTTATAACTTATGATTTTACAAATTTACTTTAATCCCGGTATGGGAGTGTTATAAAGTCACTTGTCTGTGACAGGAGGTAAGATTAGGTTTGTTAGGTTGCTTTCTACTATGCACATGCGACGACGAGCGAAGCGAGGAGGAGCCAAGGCATTATACATTTTGCCTTCGGCATTTTACATAACAGCAAGCGTTTATAAACTGACGACGCCGTATGTAAACGGCGGAATCATACAAAATGCCTGCGACATTTACACTATTTAAATTGTTGTTTCATTATCCATACTACTAGCAGAGTATAACATCTATAACAAGACATTGTTAATTACAAGTATATACATATTGTTATAAGGAAAATAGTCTTATTTATAATAATTATGATAAGTACATAATTACTACTTAATTCAATATCTATGTTCAGGTATGAATACAACCTAGTACAAATATGTATATTAAACATAAAATTAGTAGCATTAATAGCTTATTATCTTCTTATTGCTTTTTTAGTGCAGTCCAGTAATAATGATATATTATTTTTTATAGATTTATGTAATTTCTTCAGTCTTTAATATGGCAGAATTCCAGACATCTAGATAAGTTTGGTAAATTATCATGGAATGAAAATTTTCTACAGTTTTTATCTAGATAATCCTATACAACAAGAAAACATATTGTAAAATAAAGTAAATTAATGCTAGTTTGATTCAAACTGGTTGCTGAGTCATAATGAGATGCTATAAAAAAAGATAACTTATTTAATTTATGACCAGTTAAAGAACTCAGTATTAGCATATTTTGTGAGGTGAAGTTTTTGCTTGGATTCTTATTAAAAACTTTAAAAGTTGGTAACAGTTTGAAATATCTGTTACTAAGTTCTGTTATGTTAGGGATGCAACTAATTTAAGAATATGTAAACATGCAAGAGTTGCATACTCTCAAGGCTTTTTATAATTTGATAGTAATCAATGAGAGTTATTGTTAGAATTGTAGGATTTTATTGTTATCCACACTCATTACTATGTATATAATACAGGCAAAAACCAGGTAACTGCATTAATCCAGAATATAAAGCTGCCTATGTGTTAATCCTGGCCCCAGGGTCTCATTTTACTTTATACCAAATCAGTTCATCTATTTGAATGTATTATATAATATTAAATAAACATACACACTCAAACTTTAATAATTAAAATGTTAGTGGGAGGGAAGGGATAGGATGAGATCTATTCAATAAAGTAAATTTAGTACTCAACATGGTATGTTTTTTTTAACGTGGGATAGGTTTAAGTTTGACTACAGCCTGCCTAATGTTAAGCATTGCTGCAGACTAGGGTGTATCATGCCATGATATGATAATCACATCACACCCAAATCATGACACAAGCATTTACTCAGTATGGGGCTAGAAGGGGCTGAGAGAGAGGTTTTGAAATACTTATTTAATAAAAATACAACTTACAACATCTAAGAAGTAATCCACATGTGGCCTCTTGTGCACAAAGAATCTGACGGGATGCTTGTCTATAGTGACTTTGAGCACAAAGTCTGGTGGAGTGCCAGGCTTCACCGTCGGCCTCAGCATGGCATCGTGGTGAGAATGTATCAATGTCTCATCCAGATCTAGGACCAGCATTTTTCTTTTTACTAGACCTGAAAAGGGAAATGTTATGTTAGTTTTGGGAACAAGGTTTTATGCCAAAAGTCTATTAGGTGTGTTAACCTGGTATAAAAATCCAGACTGTAATCTGCATACCAAATTTCATCCAAATTGGTTCAGCCATTTGAGCATGATGTAACATACATACTCAGACACTTTTGCCTTTATAATATTGGCAATGATTTGGTATCTTTACATATAAAACAAAACACTTGAATGTTTTTTGATAAACTCTGGCTCTGGTCACTATATCAGAGTAAAAATGTTATATTTTATCACCAGCCAAATGTTTCTCACAATAAGAAATCTAAAACATGACTCAAAGGAATATAACAGATATGCAATGGGAACACCCTAACAAGTTAAAGCCTAGAATAATGTTTTAAGTACCTACTTAAGCCTTAAGTATGTTGGTTTAACAAAATCTACCTATTACATTTTGAACCACTTCATATAAGTAGGTACAGGAGGATTTTTTAAATTAAAATTAGAAATAACATTGTTTCTAGGTAACTGATCAGTGCTAATCCTTTAGAGCATTGATCAGTGCTAATGTGTTGGTAAAACTAATACCTCTAACAGATTTATGCCTTTTTAGAAGAGTATTTCAATAAAATTAACAATTGTTTCATGAATTTTACATATTTATCTTGTAATTGAGTGTCCAGTTAATGTTCAACTTATAAATTTGATAGTAAAGCAAGTTTTCATACATAAGGATAGACAATGTCTAGGCTGTCCTGGGGTGCCATATCATTATAATTTGTGTACCTATCACTCAGGACATGACATAAAATATTTGTCCACGATAACATACAATCTAATTCGGGCAGATAAATACAGCAGTCGGAATCAATTCGCGATAAACAAAACAGATAAATACTCACTCAGCCTGTGTCTAGATACGGGGGAAAGCGGGTACATCTCATATTTGACAGATTGATATTGAGCCAACTGAAAATCAAACACCACGTGAGATATAATTATCCCTGCGTAATAACACGTAAATAAACAACGTTAAACACATAATTTCTCAAACTTACCGCTCGATATTGCTTCTTAAACATATAACAAAAACAACTCCATACTTTAGATGCGATTAGCATGAACGTGCGAAGTCCCATTTGCAAACGTTTCAGCATTTGAATTGATTAAGAAAAGATCGCCGACACACAAATAAGATTAGTATTAGACAAGATTGTTTCAAACGAGATCATTTACGGCGTAATTCAATAAAAACTCAGTGAAATCAACTGCCGAAAACATCTAACCCGCCATGACATAATCGACCCAATTCATCAGTCATAGACAACACTTTCTTTTTTCGTATATGTGTAAAAAAAAAAGAGATGAGCCGAGCAATATTTCTTGCTGTGTTTCTCAAATAAAACTAAGATATTTCAAAATTCCATCTAGAAAGTCGATCATATTTCTTCTGTTACGTGATGATAAATTACGATTTATTCAAAGATCAAATGCAAATGATACTGCTGTTCTTGAACGACAATTAAAAATCTTTTTCATGTTAAATGAAAAATACTTCACTAATGACCATAGGCATTTTGTCTGATTTTTTAATTTCATTCTCAGATATTGGATTACCAGCTACTTCTGACTTTATCTATTTGTAGGAATAATTTAATAAAATCACGTTTTGATATAGATATATGATAGGTAACTTAAAAAATAACACCCCTGAACTAGACTCCAAGAACTTTTTTAAATATTTTCATTCACATTTGTTCACAAGGGTTTTAACCAAACTGCATTTAATTTGATTATACTTACTCTAGCTAGTATAAAAATTTTATACAACAAACTTAACTTTTTGACATTTTTAGGAAAATGCGGGCTAGTAAGTATAATAAATAATATTGTAACGATACGCTACAGTTTTACTCGCGTTAATCCAGAATAACAAGTAGTTTTATGTGTTAATCAAGGCTCCAATTTCTTCTCATGTAAAATGTCATCACATCGCAACTAATTCAGCCGTTGCCGCGTTGCGTAAAAACATACAAACAATCACTTTCTCTATTATATTATTAGTATGGATGTGACCGGTAGATCACTAGCTTTTGGTAGTTTAATAAAAAAAGAGTTGTACGGGACGCAGCTCGCAATGGCTGTTTGCAATCAACAAAACTCTTCCATCAGATGAATTAGCTACTTTGTTGCTAGCTGTCATTAGCAACACTAAAGTATTGACGTTTCATTTTCATTTATTTTTGGGGGCGTTTTTAGATTATTGCAGTTTATTGTAAAGAAAATGCGATTATTCCACATAGAATCCAACTTCGCTGACTAATGGTTTTCTATTGCATCTTTCGGCTAAATTAGAAACACAACAGGTAAGTGGAATAGCTAAATATTAACGTTCAAATCCGATCGTCGGCGACTTCTTGATTGGAGATAGTTGTGGCCATATCCTGTCGTATTGATTTGTAGGGATCCTAGAAAGTAAGATGTACAGTTATTATTTATTGTGTTAAGTAGCTTCAGCTTCAATTAGTTACTTAAATTTAAACCTACACATAGTAAGCAATAAACTTTTGTTTTTGTGGAGGGTAGATTTGGCATAATTATCTTCACCCTCCTCCCAAATTTCAGATGCTCCTAATCTTTTGGAGAGCTGGCTCTTTCATTACTTTATCATGATGCTGGAATTATTGTAAATTTGGCCGAGTTTTGGGGGTGTGACTTAAAGCTAAAAGGTATATTATATATATTTGCTCAGTCTCCCTATAACTCGGTATTATTGGTATGTAAGAATAACTTTTTATAACAAGTTACTTCTAAGTACAGGAATCAAGCAATAACTTACAAAGATCTACATAATGTACAAAACAAATGTACTTACTTAAAATTCACTGGTATCAAGATGAGTCATACACATTTCATGTACATATTTTGTGAAATCAAGGAAATCATATCTTACTATTTGCTTTTCATTTACTAGTATTTCATTGTTTCGTATAGTAATACCAGTGTTATACTTATGTTGCTTATTTTCACTCTCAGTAAGCCAAACTGCATACTTAAGTAGGTAAATGTTTTTCATATGGTCAACATGTGAACAATCCTAAAACAAGAAATAATTTAGCTCACATATTTGGTACAACATAATATTTTAAGATATGAGCATGCTACATCTTTAGTCTTCATCACTTCTCATATAAATGTATAAAAAGGGGTTATTTACTGTTCATAATAAAAGCATTTGTTTCGCATGAGCTCTGTGTGGAATAACCCATAATTTTTATATTATTTATTTGGAGAAGCAGCATAAGAAAAAGAAGGAGATTTACTTACATATGTTTTAAAATTTATTTATTAATTTGATTAATGGCAAGCAGCAAATTGCTTATGTGCTCATATCACACTGTGTCAAAATTGTTTTATATTTTTTAGTCAACACAAAGTTCACAGTTGTACAGTCCACTGGTGCAATGATCACAAGTTAACAAGAGATTAATGTCAATTTAAAGCTTTCCTTTCACTTGTCCTCAGGCCCGTCAAGATGATTGGAGGCCTGTTTGTGTACAACCACAAGGGGGAGGTGCTGATATCCCGCGTATACCGAGATGACATTGGCAGGAATGCAGTGGATGCATTCAGGGTGAATGTCATCCATGCCAGGCAGCAGGTCCGCTCACCTGTCACTAATATTGCTCGGACATCATTCTTTCATATCAAGGTGAGTTTAAAGGATCAAGATAAAACTGAGATTTGAATTCTATATTAAGATTTTTGTTTTTTATTAAAATGCTCACATTTTGCCTATTATTAATCACTAATCAATCATTATAGTCTAAGATAGAATATGCTTATGCTTGATTTTCAATAAGTCTTAAGTTCTATATTATTTACATCTGCTCATATCTGATCACAGATAGATGAAAGAAGACAACAACAAAAAAGTTCTATATTGTATCAAAGTGTTTCAAAGGGCAGTAGCACAAATGTTTGTGGATAATGGTAAAATCAGGAAGTTCCATACACTTGAACAAGAAACAAAACAATGAGTGAATGTATTTTGCTGTTTTTTAGAGTAAATAGTAGTGCAGAGACCTTTAATAGTGTTTAACTAAAAACTTCATAAATACAAATACAAATAAATTTATTTATAAAACCGATTACAAACTTGACTATTACTTAATTGTTTTGCAGTTTTTTTTGTACTACATACATTGTATTAAGGGATTTTTTCATTTATTCATAATTCCATAATTAAGGTCAATTATTAATATTAAGTCAATGGTAATTCAACAATCATAGTTTAAACAAACAACAAATTCAATTATACAATATAATAGGTAGGTCCTGCAATAGGAATACCTATATCGCAGGCACCTACTATAGCGCTTTACATACAATAATATCTTTTGTGGTGCTATTCTTATCAAAACTGATTAAACTAATTTAATAGGAACCCAGTTGCTAAACTGTCTTATTCTCTTCCCCAGCGAGCAAACATCTGGTTGGCAGCAGTGACCAAGCAGAATGTGAATGCCGCCATGGTGTTTGAGTTCCTACTTAAGATTATTGATGTCATGCAGTCATACTTTGGCAAGATTTCCGAGGAGAACATCAAGAACAACTTTGTACTCATCTATGAGTTGCTCGATGGTGAGTGCCACTGTTGGCTAAAGATGCTCTAGATATTTCTAATATGATTTGTTATAAATATGTAACGTTAATGTGACTGAATTCGCTTTTTAGAAGATCCACAATTATTTGTGAAAAAACTCTAATTTTATGTACCTACTCTTTCTTTTGAAAATCAACTGAAGTAGCTACTTTAGCTAGTAGTAAAGTCAGTTAGCAAACTATAGATTGAAATATGGCTTTATGGCTTGCCATTGTAAATCATTGTTATCAATCTCTATCTCACATTTTCTACAATCTTTTATTTATTTATACTAGTGAATGTCTGTCAAGACCGAAAACTACGACAATCTGTCTCTTCATTGTGGTGTGAAAGCAGATCAAACAGACAGATCAAAAATCACTTTTTTTGTATTTATGTAATGGTGTTCTTTTGTAAATTGTGTTACAAATCTTATATTTAATTTCCCAGAGATTCTCGACTTTGGCTACCCGCAGAACTCCGACACGGGTGTGTTGAAGACATTCATCACTCAGCAAGGCATCAAGTCTGCTTCCAAGGAGGAACAGGCGCAGATCACTTCACAGGTATAGTTTTACTAATATTTACAATAAATAGTACCTAGTAGTTTATCATACAAATTGTTACATTAGATTTGTAGAAAACTAAGAAACATACCATTTTCTCCATTATATTCATTTCAATCTGTAGATTTTTGGAAATGCCAGAATGTTATAGCAAACATTTTTTTATAAAGTGATGATGATGATAATAAGGCTGATTTATTCCTATAGAAGGTGTTTGGTAGCATATTAAATACAGAACATCTGTTCCAACAGCAATATATTATGTAATATTATTTATTAATTTATTACAACTGTGTCCAAATTTTGAATATTTGTAGGTTTGCATATGGTTTTATTAGGTTTTACTAGTTATAAACAAAAGTTAAAATTACATAGAGACACTTTAAGATAGTTGAATATTGCTTTAATATTGAAAAGGTTTCCCTGTAACTCTATGTATAAATAATGTGTACATGTGTACGTGCAGGTGACAGGTCAGATCGGCTGGCGGCGCGAGGGCATCAAGTACCGGCGCAACGAGCTGTTCCTGGACGTGCTGGAGTATGTCAACCTGCTCATGTCACCGCAAGGTATACACTAAATACGTTTCGTATATTTTTTTGTTGTAGTTGGGTCGACGAACACGCGTCTCTATAGTAAATAAAAATATCTAAAATATAAAAGTATCTTTTAAGAAGAGGTTTAAAAAACCTCAGACAATTTGAGATTTTTTAATAATGGTGGCTAATTTCATGTCAAGTTTTTTTTTAAACATACAAATAAATACTGAATACTAGTTACTTGACATGCTAATTATGTAACTTCCAAAAAAAGGAGGTTATAAAGTCTTCTAAAAGATTTTTTTTGTGGGCTTGTTACGCTATTACTCAGTTGTTTATTAACCGATTTTAAAAATTCTTTTTTTTTATTTGATGAGGATAGTTTCCGAGATGGTCCCATGAATATGTTTTTCATTCGGTTCAGTACTTTTTGAGAAAAAACCAATAAACCAACAAATTGATAAAGTTTATGCAAACAAATTTTACCCATATTTCCAAAACTACTAGTCGGATTTTGACACAGTTTTCTGTAATGCTTTGAGGTTTTATGGGTGCATCTTTTTAGCTATGTATTACGATGACAACTCACCAGGGGGCGCTGCTGTATACACTATATCTTCTGAATTATCAGTCCGATTTTGATGCGGTTTTCTCTGATAGGTTTAGATTTGTTTAGCAAATGAATTTATGTTGTAGTTTTTTATAGGCTTAGATTTGTTCAGTAATGTGACAGTAGAAATGAAGTCGGTTTTTGCTTTTGTTTAAAATAATTATGTAAAGATAACTTTTTTTTACGTGGGATAGGTTTACGTTTCGACTACAGGCTGCCTGATTAATTAATATTATTTGTAACTAATTAGCACTATGTCCTTAGGGCAGGTGCTGTCTGCGCACGTGGCGGGCAAGGTGGTGATGAAGTCGTACCTGTCGGGCATGCCGGAGTGCAAGTTCGGCATCAACGACAAGATCGTCATGGAGGCCAAGGGGAAGAATGGTGAGTACGTTACTTATAGCCTAGTTATTTTATTACATTTGTTAAGTTCCCGTAATGCATTTTAAGAATGAATGAATGATTTATTGGTCTGTGAAACTAGGTGTTAAGGTGTAACAGTATTATGTTGCCTAAATAGACAAACATTTATAGCTTAAGTGAGATTTTTACCTCAATATGTTCTGTAAGTTATTGTTCATTATGATTTATTTATTTACATGAGTCCTTATGCTCTATTAATATATTATTATCTTGCATGACAATTAGAACATATACATACAACAATGACTGCCCTGTTAGCTTAGTTGGTAGTGGTTCTGCCATCTAATCTAGGGGTGCGGGTTCGATTCCTGCATAACACAAGTAATTATGCATATCAAAAATTTGTAATTACTTGTGTTGAGTCTGGTCGTTTCTATGTATAATAAGTATGGTATTTACAAAGACAAAGTATATTATGTATTATATCCGTTATCAAGTACCCATGATACAAGCGTAAGCTTAGTTTGGGGCTAGATGGCGCTGTGTGATATGCCAAGCTAATATATTTTACTTGTCATAATATAATTGACTGCAATCCCCTCCCAGTATTCTCGGGCGGCATCTCCGGCAACACGGACAGCGACCCGGCGCGCGCCGGCAAGCCCGTGGTGGTGATCGACGACTGCCAGTTCCACCAGTGCGTCAAACTCAGCAAGTTCGAGACCGAGCACTCCATCTCCTTCATACCGCCCGACGGGGAGTTTGAACTCATGAGGTGAGGTATATATACTTACTAGTGGACGCCCGCAGTTTCTTAAAAAAACATAACTTTTAAAATGTACATAAGTTTTTTTATTTATGAACCGATTGAAATGAAATAAATACTAAATGTTAAGTTAAAAATGCACCAACATGTTAGTGAAAACCGTAGACAAATCGGTTCAGCCGTTTTAGAGTCTACTAGCTGGTGCGCGCGACTTCGTCCGCGTGGAATAGTTCAGTTCGCACGCAACGGAAGCCCTCAAAGACGAATATTTTCCCCCGTTTTTTCTACATTTTCTATTGTTTCTTCGCTCCTATTAGTTGCAACGTGATGTTATATAGCCTAAAGCCTTCCTCGATAAATGGTCTCTTCAACACAAAAATAATTTTTCAAATCGGATCAGTAGTTTCTGAGATTAGCGCGTTCAAACAAACAAACAAACAAACTCTTCAGCTTTATAATATTATATAGTATAGATAACGAACAAACATACCTACAGACAAACAGTTTGTTTTTGAGACATGAATTTTGTGTTCTATTGCATCAAAGACCCCTCAACTATTTTTTTTCATTTCTCTTCATTGTACAGTCACCGACCGGTTACAGCTTTATTATATGTATAGAAATATGTAGATTACTTCACTTTGTTTCCAATAAGATTTTCTGTTGTTTTGAGGATGCTATCAATACACGCAATATACTCACAATCTATTGTATCACGGTCTATATTTGGCAAGCATGTGATGGTCGTAGACAACACATCTCTTGTCTAGTATTCCCATGTATATTACATTTCGTAAATTAAAAGAGTTGAAGGAAATAACAATGAATAGAGGACAATGTTTGCATACTAAAGTCAATACATTTGTTCTATAATAATTTGCTAGATCCTAAAAATACTTGTATAAAATATAAATGGTTCTCCATAAAATACTAATATTTTCCCAAATCAGGTGGATCGAGAATTCACGAACCGTATCTACCTACAATTTAGAAATAATTTGATAATTTGACTAACTATCTGAGGACACGTGTCTTCCGTGGAAGGACCTGGGCGCCCACCACGACGTATCTGCCCAAGAGAACTCCCCTAACGAATTAATTCTGCGGGGAGTCACGACCCTCAGTCATGAGGGAATACGACTAATAGAGAGAGAGAGAGAGAGAACATTGACTAATGTCAGAAAACCATTTCCTTTCCAGATACCGCACCACCAAGGACATCTCGCTGCCGTTCCGCGTGATCCCCCTCGTGCGCGAGGTGGGGCGCACCAAGATGGAGGTGAAGGTGGTGCTGAAGAGCAACTTCAAGCCCTCCCTGCTCGGACAGAAGATAGAGGTGAAGATCCCCACGCCGCTCAACACCAGCGGCGTGCAGCTCATATGCCTCAAAGGGAAGGCCAAGTACAAGGCCTCCGAGAATGCTATCGTGTGGAAGTAAGTCATGTTGTTTTGTACCTTCCTTTATAGCTAGACAGTCTTCCTCCTATTGTAGTAGTATTTCTCATAACTGAGGGTTGTGACTCCCCCGGGAAGTTCGCACAAATAACTAAAATATAGCAAAACATCTTCGAATCCTGTATCATTGAAGGTCATGATTCCTTTGAGAAGTTCTCTTGAGAATCAAGCACATTTAACATGATTGTACAGTGTTTGCACACTACTGTTCAGCAATAGAACTAGAGTCTCAACTAAATATATGAGGTGGTTAGTACCGAGCCGGAGGTGAAGGTAGTTCTGAAGAGAATGCTATTGTTTGGAAGCACCTATGTCATCTATGCAAATCAGAATTGCAGAATATTTCACAAATTCGATAAAATTTCACTCAAAAACGATATATCGCTTCGATTGATTTATCATTGAGTGAAATTTTATCGAATTATTAACATCATAACTGAATTTTACCCAAGGACAGTGATCCAACAATGATAACTGTTCCAAGGGCTACATCACATGTCTAGTTTATTGTATAGAAATAAAAAAACACTCATACTGTTCTTATTAGCAGTTAGATGACATGAAATGTTTTTTTATCTACACTAATGTTTTAACATTCTACTTATGTTTCCAATACTTGACTTATAATTACTACTGTTATAGCGCAGACAACAAAACACTCAATTTAAGCAATTTCACATGATGGTATAATATCCACATCGATATCGTAATATCTCATTATAACATCAATAAAACGCGACCAACCTGATTGCAGGGCCAATCAGGTTGGTCGCGTTTTATTGATGCGCGCATAGCTGCGCTCTCATTGGTTAGATTTTAATGGCGGCAAAATCACTGTGACAATACACGTACGCGTGAATTTAATTTAATAAATTAAAAGTTATTGCATTAGTGAAGATAAAGTAATGTATGCAACTGCATATAACACGGGTATTAAAACACTCGTTACTATTATGAAACTCATTCTTCATTATATGACAATTGCATAAACTACTATTATGTTATTCCTGTTTTATTGTTTATGTTTATGTAAATTTAAATTTACTACCAAGAAATATAAGAAAAGTTCGAAAAAGTTACGTACAATGATTCGCTTTGAAAGTAGTCATATTAAATATCTATCTATATCTTTTCCCAGGATCAAGCGCATGGCGGGTATGAAAGAGACGCAGCTATCTGCCGAGATCGAGCTGCTGGAGACCGACACTAAGAAGAAGTGGACCCGCCCACCCATCTCTATGGGGTTCGAGGTGCCCTTCGCACCCTCTGGATTCAAGGTAATGGATGAAAGATACGAGTATATTATTTGGAGCAAACAAAAATATATCGTAATTATAATTTAAATTATTTTCTCTTCTTTCTTATTTCCTTACTTCCTATAAGAAGTGGCAGGCTTATATCGTCTGATGATTGAAGATTCCTCAGATTTGCACTGCATAAACGATTTACCTTCGTTTATATCGTTACTTTAATAATGAAACTAGCATCTTTAATCGGGGATGAAATGTAGCCTATGCTACTCTCGAATTTCTTTACTAGCACCGTACCAAAAATTAATATGATCCGTCACTCCATTGCAACTTTAAAGAGGAACAAGTAAACCAACAAACCTATAAACCTATTGATATTTGTTCCAGGTCCGCTACCTGAAAGTGTTCGAGCCGAAGTTGAACTACTCGGACCACGACGTGATCAAATGGGTGCGCTATATCGGACGCTCCGGACTGTACGAGACACGCTGCTAGGCACACCATGGATATAAGTCAGTGCAAACAATTAGTCTTAACACAGAATAGACCGACCTGACCGACTCTGTCTTCGAGTCGTATTCCCTCATGACTGAGGGTCGTGTCTCCCCCACAGAAATAATTCGTTAGGGGAGTTCTCTTGTGAGATACATCGTGGTGGGCGCTCACATTTGAGTACAGCCTGTCTAATGTAGAGCACCGCTCTAGTCTAAGATGTAGCACGCTTGCCTAGAAGAAACCTATTTACTATGGATTTAAGGACCCATGAGTCATAATTTTCAGAAAACAGAGCTCCTGGAAGAGATTTCCATAGTGTTACTGTCTTTAAAATGAAGGTTGAGCATAGCGCATAGTGCTAGTTTATTCGTATTACTAAAATCCGGTAATCATACACCTACGAATAACAGTTATATAGAACAGTAACTCCATACAAATTTCACGTCGAATATGATTCCATTTTTCCACATCTCTCTCAGACACCACACGCCCACAAGTAACAAAAGTAAGCAAAACACATAAAAGTAAGCAAAAGTTGAAAATAATTATAATTAAAAAAAAATTGTTTGTGAAAATGTAGATTGTAAAAGTATGTATACTAACAACGACTTTTTGATTATGATAGTTTTTTTTTAACTTGAACGGGTTTGCACTCGGCCATAGTTTGCCTGATAGCAAGCAAAGACTATGGCCTAAGATGGAGCGTGCTTACCCGATAAGAACCGATTCACACTCGCTTTGACAATCGCTGGATTATAGTGCGTGGGGAACAGATAGTGAAACATTTACGCTTGTAACACTATTAAAAATATTTTAATTTATTGTTTTGTTTCCAGGAATGCTCCAAGATTTGGCTACTGGTAGAAGATGATTGCTGGACTACAATCTATAATAATATTGTTGTATATAATTTCATACTTTTATCGCAAACAGATACATGTCTTATGAATATTTTATCGCACTTTTTTTGTTATTCACGAATTTTATTTTTGTAACATAAATTACAAAATTATGTCAATGTATTTTTTGTAAAATAATTATCAAAATATTAACTAAACGGTTTTCACTCACGTGTAAATCGCGTAAGTTGTTTACGCGTTTCGGATGTTATGACATCCATCTTCAGAACGTATGTTCTGGGACCGCGGCAGCACGCAGACTGCGCGCCGCCTTGCTTGCTTGCGGTTAGTGAAAACCGTTTAGTTAATATTTTGATAAAATGTCTCACGAAAGTTTTAATATTAAAATAATTATGTTACATTCTGCATCGAATCTCACTCATAATGATGAAACGCAAATAAGTTTTAAATATATTTTGAAAATATGTATTGGGCACAAAAATCTTTTAAAAAAATCATTGAGTTAAATGTAAATCCTTTGAATCGTTAAAAGCTCAAATGAACTCAGTAATTAAATGGCAATACTTCAATCATGTTTTAAAAATTAAAATTGTAGGCTATTTAAATTTCACATAAAATGTTATAAAGGCTTCGTCACTCAGATAGGGCAGAAACGTAACAGCGTAATTGATATATTTTTCTCTTTTTAAATAAAGGTTTTTTTTGTCTTCTAAAAAAAATGCGGGTTTCGTATACTTACCTTCTTTGTATCTATATTGTGACGAGACTTTTATTAATATCACATCATTTTTAGTACATAAGATTGTTCCCCATATGATCCTAATAATGTTAGCGCTAACCATTCCTTTAGAGTTTTATAGCTTGTTTCATATAGGTATATATGTATATTAGATATACTACAATACATAATTATGTATCTATTTATGTTTGAATGACACCTATAGTTACAATAAAATGTTAATGAAATATACTTTCTAGGTAATATATTGAAATTAAGTATTAAATTTAGCGCTTCGGGGTCCACAAATGAAACACGCAATAAATAAGACCAAATAATTTCGATGTAAACTGAATCTTATTCAGACACGCCCTAACTTTTTATATTTTAGCATGATATTTGCAGTCTTACTAAAGAAAAGACACATAATTTCATACCTTTTATAAATTATTTTAGGGGCTAGTCAGAATTAAGTTGGTTACTCAGTTTTTTTTTCACTAAAATGTGGCAACTTGACAAAAATTTTAATTGTTTTAATTATTTTTTTGTACGCTTGGCTGACGCATTTTGTGTGAAAAGGCCCTTATAATTGTGGACCCTTTGGAGAAATGGTTCGATATAAACATTGGTATAAATGGAAATGTAATTGTAATTTTGCGTGCAAAACTTTTGTTTATTTTAATATTTCACTTGCAGATGAAATGAGAATCTATTGTTATACAATAATTATATGTCTAATGAAATTATAATGAACTTAATAATATTGTAATGCTTACTATCTGCCAAGCATATTGGTTAAAGAATCATCATTTTAAGTAAAAAGTTTTTGTGCGCAAAACTATAACTTAATAGTTTATGTGCATTTGTGCATGATGTTCTAGGGATGCTTATTATTGTATCGTTACAAAAACAATGTACAATAAAATAGTTAAAAATATTGTGTTTTTTATTCCTATATTATTCCCACTTAGTAAAAGTTTTCTATATCTCTACTATTAGCATCATTGCTTCAAAGTAGGAGTAGAATTATATTATATTATTATCTTAACTGAAAAGTTGTAATCAGTACCTATACGATTTTGAAGGTCAATATTCATATATGACAGAAGTGCTTTCAAGTGAAACGATTTGCAGAGTACCTATCTAATAGTGCTATGTCAGTAGGTAGTCTTTAATAAACTTTGTAAGTGCCGATTTTAATTATACACAAGGCAAGGCATTTGACGGTTAAGACGGGGTGCTATGTGAAATCGACATTTCAAAAATCAAATAAAATAGAATTATATAAGATAGATCTATATTTTTTTCAGTTTGTATAATTTTGATTCAGTGTTAAGACAATAAAAAACGCCAAAACACGATTAGGTACGTATACTTAACTCGATAATTTTATTTTTTGAAAAATAGTTGTTTTTAAAAAAAAATCACCTTTTTTTCCAAAAGTACTTAGTACAGAAATTTAAACCAATTTAATTATATCTAAAATGTAATGTTATTATTTAGAGGAGTAGAAAACCATAAATTGGGGGTGAAATATCGTGGCCTTAAATGTCAGAAAACGTTTGTCAAAAGCTTCGGTCAAAAGCGATAATGTAAAATCTCGATTTCATTCAAGATAATGTTAGTAAAGGCGATGAAATTCCTTAGATGGAAGTGACGGCTTGTATCATTTTTCGGGGAAGCCTCATAAAAATTGTAATATGATTTAAATTTGAAAATCAGGAAATTTTGTTTGCGGTCCCACTAAACATGAACCTCACAGTCATATTGCAGCAACGTGTATCTAGACTATATCTGTAATTTGCCACTGTAACTTGTATAAGTATGTGTTTTATTAATCTACATACTAGCTGCGCACCGCGGTGTTACCCACATTAATACAGGGTCAAAGTTAACCTATGTGTCAGGGCCTAACCTAATTCCATACCAAATTACTTCCAAGTCGGTTAAGGCATTTGAACGTGAAAAATAAACGAACATAAACACATTCAAGCTTTTATAAGATTAATGGTTTTATGTTATTATTACTTAATTAATATGCCTCCATTAATTAAGTAATATATACTTATATATTACTTAATTAATATGCCTCTTTAATTTTACGTGAGAACTCTCGGAATAAAACAAAAAAATAATAAGTATTTGTTTAAGTGTCGAGTTCCGTAACAGTGCTTTTACTGTTACTGTTTTATGATTATCTTTGAATCGATTATAATTATTATTTTCTGTTTGGTAGAGCCAATCAATCCAAAAGATCTTTTGCCGTAACACGTGGCTCAAAAAAGCGAGCAACGCCTGATTAAAAAATACTAAAAAGCGAGGAATAATTATTAAAAAAAAATAACGAATGAAGTATTTTTTTATAAAGAAATTATAAATGTTTTAGAATCTACATAAATAAAATTATCAACACTTTGTTTGTGGACTTCCTGTTAATAGTTTTAAAGAATCAAAGCGTTGCAAGTCAATAAATTGAGCGTCTGATTTGAGCATGCGCCATCAAACCTCCACTTGTAGCTTACATTATATCAAGTTTTAAAGAAACTTTCTAACACACTCGATAGTTTACTATTCTATTTATTGCCATAATAGTTCTGTTTCACGTTCGTATTATATTAAATCAGATTGGATTTGAATTTACCTACAAGATTATTTCCGGTCTTGTACCGTAACCAGAAATCTTCTCCTAAATTCAAATCAAATTCAATTATGGTTTTTGGTGTTTAATATGATACCTACAAACATTAAAGATAAGAGAAACAAATTTAATTAAGCTTTTATATATTATTAACATATTTGTTATGCCAATCAATCCAAAAGATCTTTTGCCGTAACACGTGGCTCAAAAAAGCGAGCAACGCCTGATTAAAAAATACTAAAAAGCGAGGAATAATTATTAAAAAAAAATAACGAATGAAGTATTTTTTTATAAAGAAATTATAAATGTTTTAGAATCTACATAAATAAAATTATCAACACTTTGTTTGTGGACTTCCTGTTAATAGTTTTAAAGAATCAAAGCGTTGCAAGTCAATAAATTGAGCGTCTGATTTGAGCATGCGCCATCAAACCTCCACTTGTAGCTTACATTATATCAAGTTTTAAAGAAACTTTCTAACACACTCGATAGTTTACTATTCTATTTATTGCCATAATAGTTCTGTTTCACGTTCGTATTATATTAAATCAGATTGGATTTGAATTTACCTACAAGATTATTTCCGGTCTTGTACCGTAACCAGAAATCTTCTCCTAAATTCAAATCAAATTCAATTATGGTTTTTGGTGTTTAATATGATACCTACAAACATTAAAGATAAGAGAAACAAATTTAATTAAGCTTTTATATATTATTAACATATTTGTTATGTTTTAAATAACTTTAAAAGGTTATCTGACTAAATTCTGTGGTGGCGCAAAATGAGCGGCAAGTGGGCGGAGCGTATTCTGGCTCAGTGATTGGTCCGCCCCCACATTTTCTGCGACTGGATGTTGGTGGAAGGGATGCGATGGCTTCCTGCTTCACGGCGCGCGATACTCAGCTCAGTCGTTCGAGAGTCGCCTACGCGAATACATTTCGGCAGGTGTCTCTGCCCAATTTTCCTTCGACAGTTTGGAACTTCTGAAAGTTTTCGCGGCATCGATGCCGCTACTACATCCTGTGAGTACTTAATTAATTTTTTTAAATTTGGAATGTCTAAATGTCGAGAATACCAATATTGTTTGGTAAGATATATAAATTCTTGAATTTTAACGGTTTTCACAACTTTTAGGATTAGTTAAAAGTTGATTGCAAATTTGATAACGTTTTTTTTATATTCATAGGATAATAGTCGCGCGGGCGGAGGCCCCAGCGACGTGCCTCAGCGGCCCTACCGGTCCATCGCAGAGATACTGGACTCCATGCGCCCGGAGTCTGTTGGAGCGCCTGTTGTCGCCAGAAATGTGAGTACTTACAATTTTACACGATTTTAGTTTTATTCAATTTGGTCGTTAGTTCGTTTCGATTTCAAGCCATTTTATATCCTAATAATTTATTACGTAGTTTCCGCGAGCGTTAAAGGAGTTATTAAACATTTTACTTCGTAGCTTGGCTGTTTTTTCACGTGAAATAACTAAGCGTTCGTTACATTGTAAGTACGTAGTTCGCCGATTGACCCGCCGCTCCCACGTTGGGCGCCAACACGCCAAATATCTATATTTGTATTGCGATCCGGAGCCAACGCTGCACTTAAATCAAATTTTAAGCACTATGCTGTAGGTTTTATTGTCTGTTCATAATGTTAGGCGCAGGTTTCGTTAAGTCTTTTTAAAAAACAATTTATTCACTTATTAAAATTTATTGGTTAATTATAATAATAATTCAAGAGTGCTTGCGACGGAAGCTCAATCCAATCTGCCGGTTTAGGTGGCCTAGTTACCGGGGCTCGCGTTGCATTGACGTCAATGCAATGCGAGTCAGCAAATTCATAATTGCTGCCTAAACGTGTTTACTTTAATAAGGTTGCAATGGAATTTCCCTTATAACAACCCCCCAGTTAAGATCGAACATCACGTATGAAGTGATGAGAGATAAAATGTCAAGGATGGAGCTTGCGTCTTTACAATGATTGGACTTATACTACAGAATACATAATACGACTTATACTTAGTTACTTGAGGCTTAGATTTACTTAAGTTTAGTTAACATTAAATTTCTTTTTGAAGGACTTGGTAATTCTGAGTCGGATGACTCCTGATCAGATGCTGTACTGATTGTGTCCTGACGGGACTTATTGGTAGAATAACAATTATTAATTATTTTAATACAACAAGAGGATGACCTTGAAGAGAGCAGATTAGTTATACAAACATTGCGGAGGTATCTATATAGTAGATAAGAGAATAAGATTAAACTTGTTATAGAACTAAGTGACATATAATGAATAGAATATTTGTCAAAGTGAGAGGAATCATGTACTTTTTCTAAGTCCTTTTCCATAGCATCCAGATGGAAGCTGGCATGCGTAAGGGTATCTAAGTTATCTATGTTATCTAGTTTTTGGAAAGGTAAATTACTAATTGTTTTATTAATATAAGATGAAATGAAACATAATTTGGTTGCTCTGAAAAGACAAAGATTTATTTTTATAGACATACATTTACATACATTGCATAAAAACATAATTCTATTCAGGTGAAATTGTAATGGTTAACCTCACCTGAAAAGACAAAGAAACGACAATTATGTTTTTGATATCGTTTTGTTGCACTATTGAATGAAAAAACTTGAATAAATTGATATTTCTATGTAAACTTTTAGATTGTCTTTCAATAATTATTTCTGACCCGACACTGTCAGTTTGTTACATGACGTTGACATTGACTCAATATTTAAAACTTTTTCTTTATATCTCCCCCCCATGGCAAGAAAATTTTCCCAAAATTTTCTCAAGTCTGGTCTACTTCATTTTCTTGCAATATATGAACTGGCACCAACTTTGTGATATGATATAGGTTCGATTCTGTTTTCTTGTGTCCTATATCTATCTTGTATATTGTATCAGATATTTTATCAACTATTTTATATGGTCCCACTTTTAGTTCATCCAATTTTCTTCTGTTAAGTCTGTTTCCATTTTCAATATATACCATATCACCAACTTTAAATTCCCACTGTCTTAGTTTTTTGTCAAAAAGAGATTTATTGTAATTATGAGATTTCATTGTGTTGTCTAATGCTCTTTTTCTGTCTCTGATCCAGTCATTATGTGATATTTTCTGTTTCAACTCTTCTGGTAAGACTGTAGCATCTGTCCCATATAACAGATATTGTGGTGAGAAACCAGTGACAGAATGTTCAGTTCCATTATACTTATTTACACATTCATGTGCAATAGTAGTCCACACCTTTTTTGTTCCTTTTTCATTAACTCTAAATTTTTTTTTTTTAAATTTTTTTTGAATTTTTTTTTAATTTTTTTTTTTAATTTTTTTTTAAATTTTTTTTTTTAATTTTTTTTTTTTTAAATTTTTAATTTTTTTTTTAAAAATTTTAATTTTTTTTTAAAATTTTTTAAATTTTTTTTTATTTAAATTTTTTTAAATTTTTTTTACAATTTTATTTTTAAATTTTTAAAAATTTTTTTTTTTTTTTTAATTTTTTTAAAATTTTTTTTAATTTTTTTTATTAAACTTTTTTTTTAATTTTTTTTTTTTTTTTTGTTCCTTTTTCATTAACTCTGCACCGTATTTTATTTACTAATGTTTGATTAAGGCTCTCATTGAGACCATTTGAAAATGGTGCATTTACTGCTGTAAATATCAAAGGTACCTTTTTGGTGTGTAAAAAGTCCTTGAATTCTTTGGAATTAATTCCTGGATATTGATCAGTTAGGATCATGCCAATGTTCTCTGTATCTGTTATGTCCTTGACTAATTTTATAAAGTCATTTGCGGTCTGAGTTTTTGATGTTTGAATGAATGCAAATCGAGTAAAATGATCCACCAACAGATGTAGATATTTTTTCGTTGATCTTGAACCACCAAAACCTCCAATGGTGTCTATAGACATTATTTCAAAAGGTTTTGTGGCTGGGCCTAAATGTGACATAAATCCATACTTTATTTGTCCTCTTGATTTATTCTTTAAGCATACTTCACAAGTTTTACAAATAAAATTTATGTTTTTTGTTAAATATTTGGCTGTGTAGAATGGACCGATAGTTCTCTGCATTTGTCCAATACCAATATGGCACAAATTTTCATGTAATTTCTTTATTAGTTCTATGCTAAAATCTTCTGTTAGTATTATTTTTTCTTTTTTTCTAATTTTTTTAAGATATATCTTGTTTTTTTCTATTAAACTTGTTTTGTATCGTTGTACCTCAATGTTTCTGTTTTGATCTGATAATATATCTTCCAGTTTTATTAGATTCACAATGTGTAACCGTTCCTCTCTGTTTTCACTGGCATCCAGTACTGGGTTTCTACTCAGACAATCTGCTTCCAGGTTTTGTGTTCCAGGTGCATATTTAATTTTGAAGTCATATTGTGATAAATAGTATGTCATGTCACCTAAATCCTCATCAGTTCTAGATTTTAAGTTCATGTTTTCTAGAGGTTTGTGGTCTGTATACACGGTGAATGATTTCCCTATTAACCAATATTGCCAGTATCGCACTGCTTCTGTTATAGCTAAACATTCCAAATATATAGCCTTCTTTTTCTTCTGGGCAGCATTTAGCTTTTTTGAGAAGTAAGCAACTGGTTTTTCTTTCCCATCTAGTTGAATTTGTTTCAAAATAGCTCCAACTCCTTCTAAAGAGGCATCTGTATAAAATTAAATTAAATATTTTTAGCAAAAACTGTTTCATATCTTTCAATTAATTTATTGATTTGTACCCTTTCATATTCTTGTAAATGATTTATTTTCACTTCAAAATTTTCTATGTTCAGATGTTCATTAAAATTTACTTCATAGGTCTTGGGTGTGGTCTCTATCCTCTCGTTATAATTTTTTCCAGTATTTATTTCTCCATCTGTTGAGAATGTTTCATTTTCCTTACTGAGTTTTTGTGATATACTCAGGTTCTCATCTTGAGCCAGTTTGAATGTTTTTATCAAGTCCAATCCGATCAAAAAATCATCTTTAAAACTTTGTTCATCTATTATGTATACATCAACATTTTTTTCCATTTCAAAAATTTTCAATTTCAAGTTAGTCAAACCTTTCGCTTGTTGAACACCATTAATTGTTGATAAATTTGCTTTATTCAAACCCTTGTCTGTTCCTTGAAGTTTCAACAACTTGGAATTTATCAAAGAAACTTGTGAACCCGGGTCATAAACTCCCTTCACATAATATTTTTCATTTATTAATAGTCCGACTTTAATTAATGGTGTCACAATTAGTTTTTTTGATCAGTTTCGTTCAGTTCAGCCTCTATCCTTGTATTGTTGACATGTCTAATAGGGGTTCTCTTCATTTTCTCATCTTCGCTTGGTCTAAACCAACATGCAGCTTCGGGATGATAGCGCACACCTTTGCATAGTTTCTCACAAATTTTACAGGGTGCATATTTAATATTTTTATTATTTGATTTAAAATTTCCATACCTTTTTTTCACATAATAGTTTTTCTTTATTGTCATGTGCTCATACTTACTCAGCTCGTTAAATAAACTCACAGTATCTTCTATTTCCTCTCTATTTATTTTATTCAAAATAATTTCTGGCAAGCCAGCAGCAATAAGATCAATCATTGTACCTGTATCCATTGTTCTCCTCATTTCTAGTAAAAGTTTTCTTTTTTTATAGCATAATCAAGCAATGAACCTTCCTTGTATGTAAATGTTAAGGCATTGGTGATTGGGACCCATCCCTTGTTTGTAAATGATTCACAGAATTTTCCTCTCCATGTTGACCACTCTGCATTAATTGTTAATTTTATAATCATGGAGCTGTACCAGTCAGCACAACTTTTGTCCATAAATAATCGGAGCATTTCAATTTTTTCTTCATCTGCCGTCACATCGAAACGAGCACATTCCTTTTCAAAAATCTGTATCCACTGGCTAGCATTCATATTCCTACTTGTAAATTTTTCTATTACAAATCTCTCCGCAACATTTTTTAAGTTTTGTGGTTTTTTTCCTTGGGAACAATCCAATAACTTCTCTAAAAGTTTTTCCAAAGCAGCAGATTCTTTCTGTTTAAGCGGAGACGGTTCATTCAGATTCAATTCCTCCAAAAACTGGCCATCAAACTGAATGTTATCATCTTCATCTAAGTAAATGTCACGAAGTTCATCACTCAATGTAATCCAAACATTTCTCTTTTGATATCTTTTTGATAAACTCTTTTTCACCTTACTAAAGGCACTCGTTTTTGTCAAGCCCACATGAAGAGTCGCCGATTGAAGTTTTCAGGTAATACATAGACTTTTTTTTCGACTGTCTCGATTGAGGTTAAAGAAAGCAAATTTGATTTGCCATCGCTTCCCGGCAATAATGTAAATTCAAAGCGCAGCTTCTCCATGTTGTGACTTCTCTTTGTACAGAATTGTCGTTTTATAAGATGAAATGAAACATAATTTGGTTGCTCTGAAAAGACAAAGATTTATTTTTATAGACATACATTTACATACATTGCATAAAAACATAATTCTATTCAGGTGAAATTGTAATGGTTAACCTCACCTGAAAAGACAAAGAAACGACAATTATGTTTTTGATATCGTTTTGTTGCACTATTGAATGAAAAAACTTGAATAAATTGATATTTCTATGTAAACTTTTAGATTGTCTTTCAATAATTATTTCTGACTCGACACTGTCAGTTTGTTACATGACGTTGACATTGACTCAATATTTAAAACTTTTTCTTTATATTAATTCTAGAGCGTTCGCAACAATCGTCGTTAAGTATATTAAAATTAGAAATTACATTAGTATTATTTCCTAGGTAGGTGTCTCCCGAAGAAGTGAATTGGAGTGTCTTAAAGAAAGCTTTACACTTTTTGGGAATGCTAAGGATTCCGGTCCCGAATAGAATTACATCCGCGTTGGGACTATCGTCACAGTCTATGTGACATTTGCCGGGCTCTGACTGAACAAATACCCACCTACTTAGACTAATCTTATGGAATAGACTTATAGAGCCGTAGATTAACTTAGTATTACAAGAGTCTGGTAGTCTATCAACTACTTCACTTAGGAGTGACGTTTCACAATTTGGATTCGCGAGCACTGAATATACGTTATTTAGGTCGCACAAGTAACACTTTTCACTGATCACTTTACACTTGTCGATGTTTTGAATGAGTGAGTAAAACATACGGTCAGCCGTTATCGCTATATAAGGACTGCTAGGAGCTATTAGGATAAAGGTATCAGGTTTGGTTATATTATACGAGATAGGTAAAGGGACGACATTATATAGATTATATACTTGTGGGAGTACAAGCGGTATTTTAATAACGATAACAATTTTGTATGAGTGATAATAACAAACCAATTTTGATATATCAATGATCTCGTGGATGTTTTGTAATGCAAGAGATATGGGAAGCTCGTAATGTTTAGGTAATTTATTTCTGTGCTTATCTAATTCGTTGTAAAGCTGATGCGGACTTAAGACCGTTGGATGTAATATATTTAGTTTAGCGAATAGTATAGCGTTATTGATGTCGTCTATATCGAAGGATAATGTCAGGATTATTGATTCAAGGGAATTTAATAGAGAGTTGAGTTGTGATTTTATTTCGAGTTTACTGCTTATGTTAGAGATTGGAGCAGGCGACTTGCGCCTTCCCTTGCAGACGGGCTATAATGAATTTATTCAGTAAGGTCCTTTGGCTTGGTGACGCCAGATCTAAAGCATTCTGGCAATTTGTTAAGAAGGCGGTTAATGTTTCACGTTCGCCTTTGTAATGTCCGATGAAATCACATAGAACACTGATCGGGAACTGTTCGCTTAGTGAAAGTTCTCCACGTTTCGAGTCCGTCATTATGAAAATATTATAAGTATTTGAAAAGAAGGGATTAGGAAACACTTATAGGGAAATACAGCGATACCGAATGAAAATATGAATTACTCACAATATCAGTAGCACTGCTAAGACCCGGAGCTGCATCCTTGTCTGGTCCAGGCAGGATCGGGGCGGCAGCGAGGTGGAGTCTGCGGCTGCGGCCGGAACAAGACGAGACCAATCCACTCGTTGAAACGGTGGTGGATGCGCAGGATAGGAGGACCACTCGCGCACTATGGCGGCGGCGGCGGCGGTGGTGTGAGATAGTAACCACAGCGATCTTCCGGTCCACGCGTCAATGACGTGGCGGCTATAGCGGTGACGTGAAGTCGATCTGGATGTAGGATGTCGGTCGGCAGGCTTACAGAAGCAAGGCTTACTGTCGCGACTCGAGCTGATGTGGACGAATTTGACGAAGTGCTGCACCGAGCTCTCCGGAGACGGATGGCTTTGAAGGATTGCGCGTCCCGTTTATGGAATACCAGTGGATGTATACGGTCAATCAACACCGGTATCCCACTTCTGACACCAATGTTAGGCGCAGGTTTCGTTAAGTCTTTTTAAAAAACAATTTATTCACTTATTAAAATTTATTGGTTAATTATAATAATAATTCAAGAGTGCTTGCGACGGAAGCTCAATCCAATCTGCCGGTTTAGGCGGCCTAGTTACCGGGGCTCGCGTTGCATTGACGTCAATGCAATGCGAGTCAGCAAATTCATAATTGCTGCCTAAACGTGTTTACTTTAATAAGGTTGCAATGGAATTTCCCTTATAACAGTACGACATCCGGTTTGCTCGCAGGGTGTTCCATGTTTCCTGCTCGGTGCTGACGACATCAGCTCGTGAACTTCCCCCAGCGCGTCGGGTTGGAGATCCGAGCGGTTCAGTGAGCCTGCTACGGACAAAGACATATTTCCAAAGTAAGATCTGTCCATTTTTTTTTCGAGTCCCGAGTTAACGCTACCCTCATTTCGTTTTTGTTAATGAGATTCTAATCGTGACCTAGATTTGTTGTGTGTAGTTTTCCCTCGGTAGCCACTCAAGCGCTGGCGCAACGCACTAGACTAGCCGAGAAGCGCTGCGCGGATGAACAAATTACCAACCGCAAAATACCGCGTATGGTTTTTTAGTTTTTCCGTTTTCACCTAATTTTAAGCAATAACATTTATGTTCTACAAGTTGTTTTGGAAAGTAGACAGATAGGGCTTTATATAAATATGCTTTGTTGATATAGTTACGAATGTTTTAATACACATAAATCACGTGAACTAAAAATATGTTGATTATTACGTTCACCTGTTGTAAATAAATTATATTTCTGAACAAAACAGCAATACAGTAAAAAATTAAATTGCTTCCGATAGAACATATTCTAGGCTATTATAGAACAAAAAATAAAACATAAATGTTAATTTTTTAAAAAGTTGATTAAAGTCATAAAAATGAGCGACTTGTAGTGATTTCTAACGGACGGGTCGGCGCGCTAAATGGAAAACAAAAATAAAAAACGTAATACCTATAGGTTTGTTTTACAAAATATTTATCTATAACATGGATTACATAAAACTAATTGAAAATAAAAAAGAAATTAATGAAAAAATTATGTAAATACCTCGATAAAAAACATTCAATGCTTTGACTATCTGTAAAAATTGCACAAACGACACCATTCACAGTTTTGTGGTTATCACATTAGTAGTTTAGTAACACGATAACATTATTATCACACAGGAAACTTAGTAAAAAGTTTTATAAAACTTAATACTTTATCTTCATGAAAACAGAAGGAATCACTTCAAATATTACACATAAAAAACTAGTCGACGCGACTGAAAAAGGCCACTGTAGAGGCACGCAGCGCTTTAAGCCATGAAGTAAGGGCGCATTCTCAGCGTAACTAGCTGCTTAAAATGATGCTAGCGTGTATGCTATGGATTGTTATGCACTTGTGCGTTCATTTATTTTTCTAAAGCCAAATACGTGTTGATGAAAGATCATAAATATTGCCAACAAAGCTGGCACTTGTTTGTAGCCTCAGGCTCTCAGTGGTTCCGTGCCATGAAATATTATTTATATTTACTTTACACTTGTTCTGTCTGAGGTTTAAAAATAAATCTGGTCATAAAATAAATATAAAAAATAGTAATACATTAAGAAAACAAATTTAAAAAATAATAATATGTTGTTAAAATATGAATGTTACCGACCAGCAACTAAAAATATCAACCGAACCCTAAAACCTATGCAACAAAAAAGTACGGCGAAAACTATAAATACTAAAAGCTATGTGCAGATGTGTTACGAAATTTGTGCTTTTACCATACAGCAATAGAGACGAATATAACTATCGTTATTCAACTTAACCCATGCTGATGCAGGTTCAAGTGTTTCATTACACTTGAAGCATATTCGTCGTAGGAAGGTTGTTAGTAATACAGTAACCATTGTTTGTTATAAGGTATGTTTGTAGTATCTATGTACATGGATAATTAATGTCTCTGTGAACACGCAAATAATTTCACCAGATAACACACCTTTACTTTTTTAATGGCCGACACTGGGCAACTACGGTTGCCCGCAGCGCTTTTGCTAGTTTGTACCTGAAGTAACAATCCTACAAAATATCAATTAATCCCGTATTAAACTGTAATATTTTGTGTTATTAATATACTATTTAGTTTATGAAGTATGTGTGTAATGTATATTGCTATTAAACATGTTTTGAATTCATTAACAAACTACTTAAAGGCGCATCGCAGACACAACATTTTTAAAAAATACATTTTTTCTTAAAATTTAACCACATTCTTTAAAACAAATACTGTGGTATGATAAATAAAAGTACAAAATCAATATGTCTGAAGAAAAACAGTTATAAAAACACCTAATTCATATTTTAAAATTCCAAATTCTTGGCGCGTATTTTGAGCCTGCACTCTCAAAATTCAAATGGTTGCCAGATATATTTTTTTCTCTACGTCCATTGAAATTTTGCTTCTACTAAATAGTGTTGCTCAACCTATAACGTTCTTAGTCGATTATAATCGTGTGTCACTTCAAACAGTCGACTGAGTGGCTTTTTCACATCACTTGAACCTAAATCAGCTGTAGGCCACCGCGGTTGCCTTCATCGCTTTATCGATCATCGCGCAGGCAACCACGGTTGCCCGCATCGCTTGAGTGGGTAGGGGCCCATACCGAGGTTTATTGCATGTTTGTAACATATTCCATTTTGAACTTTTAATCCGTGAGCATTGGCCAGCTCGTGGATTGGATGTTTGAGAAGGACGAGTAGTCTTGTTTGATTAACAAAAACTAACAAATTAACGGTACTTGGTTACGGTTACATACAGTGGGTTTTTTGAATAATTTTTGCCTTTGTCCTCAGAAAACGGTAATGAAGGCACTGAATGTTTAGATCCAAGACCAGGGGCTTACGCGCACTCTTCGTGTGCTGTTGCGCGCCCGCCTGGTGCGCTACTGCGCGCACTCCTCGTGCGCTATTGCGCGCACTCCTGGTGTTATTAAAGGATTATATATCAGGTAGGTGCGGGAGGATTTTATAAATCTATCTCCCAAATCTACGGCGGTTCCTAACGTTGGTGTATGATGAATTCCAGGGTCATCAAAAGCCGCGTCTCCGCCCACACCCCGGGATTCGAGCCCGCAGACTTCGGGTACGAGACCAGACGCCGCAGGGTGTTCCATGTTTCCTGCTCGGTGCTGACGACATCAGCTCGTGAACTTCCCCCAGCGCGTCGGGTTGGAGATCCGAGCGGTTCAGTGAGCCTGCTACGGACAAAGACATATTTCCAAAGTAAGATCTGTCCATTTTTATTTCGAGTCCCGAGTTGACGCTACCCTCATTTCGTTTTTGTTAATGAGATTCTGATCGTGACCTAGATTTGTTGTGTGTAGTTTTCCCTCGGTAGGGGCCCATACCGAGGTTTATTGCATGTTTGTAACATATTCCATTTTGAACTTTTAATCCGTGCGCATTGGCCAGCTCGTGGATTGGATGTTTGAGAAGGACGAGTAGTCTTGTTTGATTAAGAAAAACTAACAAATTAACGGTACTTGGTTACGGTTACATACAGTGGGTTTTTTTTAATAATTTTTGCCTTTGTCCTCAGAAAACGGTAATGATGGTGAAGGCACTGAATCTTTAGATCCAAAACCAGGGGCTTACGCGCACTCTTCGTGTGCTGTTGCGCGCCCACCTGGTGCGCTACTGCGCGCACTCTTCGTGTGCTGCTGCGCGCACTCCTGGTGCGCCGCTGCACGCACTACTCGTGCGCAATTGCGCGCACTCCTAGTGTTATTAAAAGGGTTATATATCAGGTAGGTGCGGGAGGATTTTATAAATCTATCTCCCAAATCTACGGCGGTTCCTAACGTTTGTGTATGATGAATTCCAGGGTCATCGAAAGCCGCGTCTCCGCCCACACCCCGGGATTCGAGCCCGCAGACTTCGGGTAAGAGACCAGACGCCGCAGGGTGTTCCATGTTTCCTGCTCGGTGCTGACGACATCAGCTCGTGAACTTCCCCCAGCGCGTCGAGTTGGAGATCCGAGCGGTTCAGTGAGCCTGCTACGGACAAAGACATATTTCTAAAGTAAGATCTGTCCATTTTTTTTTCGAGTCCCGAGTTAACGCTACCCTCATTTCGTTTTTGTTAATGAGATTCTAATCGTGACCTAGATTTGTTGTGTGTAGTTTTCTCTCGGTAGGGGCCCATACCGAGGTTTATTGCATGTTTGTAACATATTCCATTTTGATCTTTTAATCCGTGAGCATTGGCCAGCTCGTGGATTGGATGTTTGAGAAGGACGAGTAGTCTTGTTTGATTAACAAAAGCTAACAAATTAACGGTACTTGGTAACGGTTACATTCAGTGGGTTTTTTGAATAATTTTTGCCTTTGTCCTCAGAAAACGGTAATGAAGGCACTGAATGTTTAGATCCAAGACCAGGGGCTTACGCGCACTCTTCGTGTGCTGTTGCGCGCCCGCCTGGTGCGCTACTGCGCGCACTCCAGGTGCACTGCTGCGCGCACTCTTCGTGTGCTGCTGCGCGCACTCCTGGTGCGCTGCTGCGCGCGCTCCTCGTATGCTGCTGTGCGCGCTCCTCGTATGCTGTTGCGCGCACTCCTGGTGCGCTGCTGCGCGCACTCCTGGTGCGCCGCTGCGCGCACTCCTGGTGCGCTGCTGCGCGCACTCCTGGTGCGCCACTGCGCGCACTCCTGGTGCGCTGCTACGCGCACTCTTCGTGCACTGTTGCGCGCACTCCCCGTGTGCTGTTGCGCGCAATCCTCGTGTGCTGCTGCGTGCACTCCTGGTGTGCTGCTGCGCGCACTCCTGGTGTGCTGCTGCGCGCACTCCTGGTGTGCTGCTGCGCGCACTCCTGGTGCGCTGCTGCGCGCACTCCTGGTGCGCTGCTGCGCGCACTCCTGGTGCGCTGCTGCGCACACTCCTCGTGTGCTGCTGCACGCACTCCTGGTGTTATTAAAAGGTTTATATATCAGGTAGGTGCGGGAGGATTTTATAAATCTATCTCCCAAATCTACGGCGGTTCCTAACGTTGGTGTATGATGAATTCCAGGGTCATCAAAAGCCGCGTCTCCGCCCACACCCCGGGATTCGAGCCCGCAGACTTCGGGTACGAGACCAGACGCCGCAGGGTGTTCCATGTTTCCTGCTCTGTGCTGACGACATCAGCTCGTGAACTTCCCCCAGCGCGTCGGGATGGAGATCCGAGCGGTTCAGTGAGCCTGCTACGGACAAAGACATATTTCCAAAGTAAGATCTGTCCATTTTTATTTCGAGTCCCGAGTTGACGCTACCCTCATTTCGTTTTTGTTAATGAGATTCTGATCGTGACCTAGATTTGTTGTGTGTAGTTTTCCCTCGGTAGGGGCCCATACCGAGGTTTATTGCATGTTTGTAACATATTCCATTTTGAACTTTTAATCCGTGAGCATTGGCCAGCTCGTGGATTGGATGTTTGAGAAGGACGAGTAGTCTTGTTTGATTAACAAAAACTAAAAAATTAACGGTACTTGGTTACGGTTACATACAGTGGGTTTTTTGAATAATTTTCGCCTTTGTCCTCAGAAAACGGTAATGAAGGCACTGAATGTTTAGATCCAAGACCAGGGGCTTACGCGCACTCTTCGTGTGCTGTTGCGCGCCCGCCTGGTGCGCTACTGCGCGCACTCCAGGTGCACTGCTGCGCGCACTCTTCGTGTGCTGCTGCGCGCACTCCTGGTGCGCTGCTGCGCGCGCTCCTCGTATGCTGCTGTGCGCGCTCCTCGTATGCTGTTGCGCGCACTCCTGGTGCGCTGCTGCGCGCACTCCTGGTGCGCCGCTGCGCGCACTCCTGGTGCGCTGCTGCGCGCACTCCTGGTGCGCCACTGCGCGCACTCCTGGTGCGCTGCTACGCGCACTCTTCGTGCACTGTTGCGCGCACTCCCCGTGCGCTGTTGCGCGCAATCCTCGTGTGCTGCTGCGCGCACTCCTGGTGTGCTGCTGCGCGCACTCCTGGTGTGCTGCTGCGCGCACTCCTGGTGCGCTGCTGCGCGCACTCCTGGTGCGCTGCTGCGCGCACTCCTGGTGCGCTGCTGCGCACACTCCTCGTGTGCTGCTGCACGCACTCCTGGTGTTATTAAAAGGTTTATATATCAGGTAGGTGCGGGAGGATTTTATAAATCTATCTCCCAAATCTACGGCGGTTCCTAACGTTGGTGTATGATGAATTCCAGGGTCATCAAAAGCCGCGTCTCCGCCCACACCCCGGGATTCGAGCCCGCAGACTTCGGGTACGAGACCAGACGCCGCAGGGTGTTCCATGTTTCCTGCTCTGTGCTGACGACATCAGCTCGTGAACTTCCCCCAGCGCGTCGGGATGGAGATCCGAGCGGTTCAGTGAGCCTGCTACGGACAAAGACATATTTCCAAAGTAAGATCTGTCCATTTTTATTTCGAGTCCCGAGTTGACGCTACCCTCATTTCGTTTTTGTTAATGAGATTCTGATCGTGACCTAGATTTGTTGTGTGTAGTTTTCCCTCGGTAGGGGCCCATACCGAGGTTTATTGCATGTTTGTAACATATTCCATTTTGAACTTTTAATCCGTGAGCATTGGCCAGCTCGTGGATTGGATGTTTGAGAAGGACGAGTAGTCTTGTTTGATTAACAAAAACTAAAAAATTAACGGTACTTGGTTACGGTTACATACAGTGGGTTTTTTGAATAATTTTCGCCTTTGTCCTCAGAAAACGGTAATGAAGGCACTGAATGTTTAGATCCAAGACCAGGGGCTTACGCGCACTCTTCGTGTGCTGTTGCGCGCCCGCCTGGTGCGCTACTGCGCGCACTCCAGGTGCGCTGCTGCGCGCACTCTTCGTGTGCTGCTGCGCGCATTCCTGGTGCGCTGCTGCGCGCGCTCCTGGTGCGCTGCTGCGCGCGCTCCTCGTCTGCTGCTGCGCGCGCTCCTCGTATGCTGTTGCGCGCACTCCTGGTGCGCTGCTGCGCGCACTCCTGGTGCGCTGCTGCGCGCACTCCTGGTGCGCTGCTGCGCGCACTCCTGGTGCGCTGCTGCGCGCACTCCTGGTGCGCTGCTGCGCGCACTCCTGGTGCGCCACTGCGCGCACTCCTGGTGCGCTGCTACGCGCACTCCTGGTGCGCCACTGCGCGCACTCCTGGTGCGCTGCTACGCGCACTCTTCGTGCACTGTTGCGCGCACTCCCCGTGCGCTGTTGCGCGCAATTCTGGTGCGCTGCTGCGCGCACTCCTGGTGTGCTGCTGCGCGCACTCCTGGTGTGCTGCTGCGCGCACTCCTGGTGCGCCACTGCGCGCACTCCTGGTGCGCTGCTGCGCACACTCCTCGTGTGCTGCTGCACGCACTCCTCGTGCGCTATTGCGCGCACTCCTGGTGTTATTAAAAGGTTTATATATCAGGTAGATGCGGGAGGATTTTATAAATCTATCTCTCAAATCTACGGCGGTTCCTAACGTTGGTGTATGATGAATTCCAGGGTCATCGAAAGCCGCGTCTCCGCCCACACTCCGGGATTCGAGCCCGCAGACTTCGGTTACGAGACCAGACGCCGCAGGGTGTTCCATGTTTCCTGCTCGGTGCTGACGACATCAGCTCGTGAACTTCCCCCAGCGCGTCGGGTTGGAGATCCGAGCGGTTCAGTGAGCCTGCAACGGACAAAGACATATTTCTAAAGTAAGATCTGTCCATTTTTATTTCGAGTCCCGAGTTGACGCTACCCTCATTTCGTTTTTGTTAATGAGATTCTGATCGTGACCTAGATTTGTTGTGTGTAGTTTTCCCTCGGTAGGGGCCCATACCGAGGTTTATTGCATGTTTGTAACATATTCCATTTTGAACTTTTAATCCGTGAGCATTGGCCAGCTCGTGGATTGGATGTTTGAGAAGGACGAGTAGTCTTGTTTGATTAACAAAAACTAAAAAATTAACGGTACTTGGTTACGGTTACATACAGTGGGTTTTTTGAATAATTTTTGCCTTTGTCCTCAGAAAACGGTAATGAAGGCACTGAATGTTTAGATCCAAGACCAGGGGCTTACGCGCACTCTTCGTGTGCTGTTGCGCGCCCGCCTGGTGCGCTACTGCGCGCACTCCTCGTGCGCTATTGCGCGCACTCCTGGTGTTATTAAAGGATTATATATCAGGTAGGTGCGGGAGGATTTTATAAATCTATCTCCCAAATCTACGGCGGTTCCTAACGTTGGTGTATGATGAATTCCAGGGTCATCAAAAGCCGCGTCTCCGCCCACACCCCGGGATTCGAGCCCGCAGACTTCGGGTACGAGACCAGACGCCGCAGGGTGTTCCATGTTTCCTGCTCGGTGCTGACGACATCAGCTCGTGAACTTCCCCCAGCGCGTCGGGTTGGAGATCCGAGCGGTTCAGTGAGCCTGCTACGGACAAAGACATATTTCCAAAGTAAGTTCTGTCCATTTTTATTTCGAGTCCCGAGTTGACGCTACCCTCATTTCGTTTTTGTTAATGAGATTCTGATCGTGACCTAGACTTGTTGTGTGTAGTTTTCCCTCGGTAGGGGCCCATACCGAGGTTTATTGCATGTTTGTAACATATTCCATTTTGAACTTTTAATCCGTGCGCATTGGCCAGCTCGTGGATTGGATGTTTGAGAAGGACGAGTAGTCTTGTTTGATTAAGAAAAACTAACAAATTAACGGTACTTGGTTACGGTTACATACAGTGGGTTTTTTTTAAATAATTTTTGCCTTTGTCCTCAGAAAACGGTAATGATGAAGAAGGCACTGAATCTTTAGATCCAAAACCAGGGGCTTACGCGCACTCTTCGTGTGCTGTTGCGCGCCCACTTGGTGCGCTACTGCGCGCACTCCAGGTGCGCTGCTGCGCGCACTCTTCGTGTGCTGCTGCGCGCACTCCTGGTGCGCCGCTGCACGCACTACTCGTGCGCAATTGCGCGCACTCCTAGTGTTATTAAAAGGGTTATATATCAGGTAGGTGCGGGAGGATTTTATAAATCTATCTCCCAAATCTACGGCGGTTCCTAACGTTTGTGTATGATGAATTCCAGGGTCATCGAAAGCCGCGTCTCCGCCCACACCCCGGGATTCGAGCCCGCAGACTTCGGGTAAGAGACCAGACGCCGCAGGGTGTTCCATGTTTCCTGCTCGGTGCTGACGACATCAGCTCGTGAACTTCCCCCAGCGCGTCGAGTTGGAGATCCGAGCGGTTCAGTGAGCCTGCTACGGACAAAGACATATTTCTAAAGTAAGATCTGTCCATTTTTTTTTCGAGTCCCGAGTTAACGCTACCCTCATTTCGTTTTTGTTAATGAGATTCTAATCGTGACCTAGATTTGTTGTGTGTAGTTTTCTCTCGGTAGGGGCCCATACCGAGGTTTATTGCATGTTTGTAACATATTCCATTTTGATCTTTTAATCCGTGAGCATTGGCCAGCTCGTGGATTGGATGTTTGAGAAGGACGAGTAGTCTTGTTTGATTAACAAAAGCTAACAAATTAACGGTACTTGGTAACGGTTACATACAGTGGGTTTTTTGAATAATTTTTGCCTTTGTCCTCAGAAAACGGTAATGAAGGCACTGAATGTTTAGATCCAAGACCAGGGGCTTACGCGCACTCTTCGTGTGCTGTTGCGCGCCCGCCTGGTGCGCTACTGCGCGCACTCCAGGTGCACTGCTGCGCGCACTCTTCGTGTGCTGCTGCGCGCACTCCTGGTGCGCTGCTGCGCGCGCTCCTCGTATGCTGCTGTGCGCGCTCCTCGTATGCTGTTGCGCGCACTCCTGGTGCGCTGCTGCGCGCACTCCTGGTGCGTCGCTGCGCGCACTCCTGGTGCGCCGCTGCGCGCACTCCTGGTGCGCCACTGCGCGCACTCCTGGTGCGCTGCTACGCGCACTCTTCGTGCACTGTTGCGCGCACTCCCCGTGCGCTGTTGCGCGCAATCCTCGTGTGCTGCTGCGCGCACTCCTGGTGTGCTGCTGCGCGCACTCCTGGTGTGCTGCTGCGCGCACTCCTGGTGCGCTGCTGCGCGCACTCCTGGTGCGCTGCTGCGCACACTCCTCGTGTGCTGCTGCACGGACTCCTGGTGTTATTAAAAGGTTTATATATCAGGTAGGTGCGGGAGGATTTTATAAATCTATCTCCCAAATCTACGGCGGTTCCTAACGTTGGTGTATGATGAATTCCAGGGTCATCAAAAGCCGCGTCTCCGCCCACACCCCGGGATTCGAGCCCGCAGACTTCGGGTACGAGACCAGACGCCGCAGGGTGTTCCATGTTTCCTGCTCGGTGCTGACGACATCAGCTCGTGAACTTCCCCCAGCGCGTCGGGTTGGAGATCCGAGCGGTTCAGTGAGCCTGCTACGGACAAAGACATATTTCCAAAGTAAGTTCTGTCCATTTTTATTTCGAGTCCCGAGTTGACGCTACCCTCATTTCGTTTTTGTTAATGAGATTCTGATCGTGACCTAGATTTGTTGTGTGTAGTTTTCCCTCGGTAGGGGCCCATACCGAGGTTTATTGCATGTTTGTAACATATTCCATTTTGAACTTTTAATCCGTGCGCATTGGCCAGCTCGTGGATTGGATGTTTGAGAAGGACGAGTAGTCTTGTTTGATTAAGAAAAACTAACAAATTAACGGTACTTGGTTACGGTTACATACAGTGGGTTTTTTTTAAATAATTTTTGCCTTTGTCCTCAGAAAACGGTAATGATGGTGAAGGCACTGAATCTTTAGATCCAAAACCAGGGGCTTACGCGCACTCTTCGTGTGCTGTTGCGCGCCCACTTGGTGCGCTACTGCGCGCACTCCAGGTGCGCTGCTGCGCGCACTCTTCGTGTGCTGCTGCGCGCACTCTTCGTGTGCTGCTGCGCGCACTCCTGGTGCGCCGCTGCACGCACTACTCGTGCGCAATTGCGCGCACTCCTAGTGTTATTAAAAGGGTTATATATCAGGTAGGTGCGGGAGGATTTTATAAATCTATCTCCCAAATCTACGGCGGTTCCTAACGTTTGTGTATGATGAATTCCAGGGTCATCGAAAGCCGCGTCTCCGCCCACACCCCGGGATTCGAGCCCGCAGACTTCGGGTAAGAGACCAGACGCCGCAGGGTGTTCCATGTTTCCTGCTCGGTGCTGACGACATCAGCTCGTGAACTTCCCCCAGCGCGTCGAGTTGGAGATCCGAGCGGTTCAGTGAGCCTGCTACGGACAAAGACATATTTCTAAAGTAAGATCTGTCCATTTTTTTTTCGAGTCCCGAGTTAACGCTACCCTCATTTCGTTTTTGTTAATGAGATTCTAATCGTGACCTAGATTTGTTGTGTGTAGTTTTCTCTCGGTAGGGGCCCATACCGAGGTTTATTGCATGTTTGTAACATATTCCATTTTGATCTTTTAATCCGTGAGCATTGGCCAGCTCGTGGATTGGATGTTTGAGAAGGACGAGTAGTCTTGTTTGATTAACAAAAGCTAACAAATTAACGGTACTTGGTAACGGTTACATACAGTGGGCTTTTTGAATAATTTTTGCCTTTGTCCTCAGAAAACGGTAATGAAGGCACTGAATGTTTAGATCCAAGACCAGGGGCTTACGCGCACTCTTCGTGTGCTGTTGCGCGCCCGCCTGGTGCGCTACTGCGCGCACTCCAGGTGCACTGCTGCGCGCACTCTTCGTGTGCTGCTGCGCGCACTCCTGGTGCGCTGCTGCGCGCGCTCCTCGTATGCTGCTGTGCGCGCTCCTCGTATGCTGTTGCGCGCACTCCTGGTGCGCTGCTGCGCGCACTCCTGGTGCGCCGCTGCGCGCACTCCTGGTGCGCTGCTGCGCGCACTCCTGGTGCGCTGCTACGCGCACTCTTCGTGCACTGTTGCGCGCACTCCCCGTGCGCTGTTGCGCGCAATCCTCGTGTGCTGCTGCGCGCACTCCTGGTGTGCTGCTGCGCGCACTCCTGGTGTGCTGCTGCGCGCACTCCTGGTGTGCTGCTGCGCGCACTCCTGGTGCGCTGCTGCGCGCACTCCTGGTGCGCTGCTGCGTACACTCCTCGTGTGCTGCTGCACGCACTCCTGGTGTTATTAAAAGGTTTATATATCAGGTAGGTGCGGGAGGATTTTATAAATCTATCTCCCAAATCTACGGCGGTTCCTAACGTTGGTGTATGATGAATTCCAGGGTCATCAAAAGCCGCGTCTCCGCCCACACCCCGGGATTCGAGCCCGCAGACTTCGGGTACGAGACCAGACGCCGCAGGGTGTTCCATGTTTCCTGCTCTGTGCTGACGACATCAGCTCGTGAACTTCCCCCAGCGCGTCGGGATGGAGATCCGAGCGGTTCAGTGAGCCTGCTACGGACAAAGACATATTTCCAAAGTAAGATCTGTCCATTTTTATTTCGAGTCCCGAGTTGACGCTACCCTCATTTCGTTTTTGTTAATGAGATTCTAATCGTGACCTAGATTTGTTGTGTGTAGTTTTCCCTCGGTAGGGGCCCATACCGAGGTTTATTGCATGTTTGTAACATATTCCATTTTGAACTTTTAATCCGTGAGCATTGGCCAGCTCGTGGATTGGATGTTTGAGAAGGACGAGTAGTCTTGTTTGATTAACAAAAACTAAAAAATTAACGGTACTTGGTTACGGTTACATACAGTGGGTTTTTTGAATAATTTTCGCCTTTGTCCTCAGAAAACGGTAATGAAGGCACTGAATGTTTAGATCCAAGACCAGGGGCTTACGCGCACTCTTCGTGTGCTGTTGCGCGCCCGCCTGGTGCGCTACTGCGCGCACTCCAGGTGCGCTGCTGCGCGCACTCTTCGTGTGCTGCTGCGCGCATTCCTGGTGCGCTGCTGCGCGCGCTCCTGGTGCGCTGCTGCGCGCGCTCCTCGTCTGCTGCTGCGCGCGCTCCTCGTATGCTGTTGCGCGCACTCCTGGTGCGCTGCTGCGCGCACTCCTGGTGCGCTGCTGCGCGCACTCCTGGTGCGCCACTGCGCGCACTCCTGGTGCGCTGCTACGCGCACTCTTCGTGCACTGTTGCGCGCACTCCCCGTGCGCTGTTGCGCGCAATTCTGGTGCGCTGCTGCGCGCACTCCTGGTGTGCTGCTGCGCGCACTCCTGGTGTGCTGCTGCGCGCACTCCTGGTGTGCTGCTGCGCGCACTCCTGGTGCGCCCCTGCGCGCACTCCTGGTGCGCTGCTGCGCACACTCCTCGTGTGCTGCTGCACGCACTCCTCGTGCGCTATTGCGCGCACTCCTGGTGTTATTAAAAGGTTTATATATCAGGTAGATGCGGGAGGATTTTATAAATCTATCTCTCAAATCTACGGCGGTTCCTAACGTTGGTGTATGATGAATTCCAGGGTCATCGAAAGCCGCGTCTCCGCCCACACTCCGGGATTCGAGCCCGCAGACTTCGGTTACGAGACCAGACGCCGCAGGGTGTTCCATGTTTCCTGCTCGGTGCTGACGACATCAGCTCGTGAACTTCCCCCAGCGCGTCGGGTTGGAGATCCGAGCGGTTCAGTGAGCCTGCAACGGACAAAGACATATTTCTAAAGTAAGATCTGTCCATTTTTATTTCGAGTCCCGAGTTAACGCTACCCTCATTTCGTTTTTGTTAATGAGATTCTAATCGTGACCTAGATTTGTTGTGTGTAGTTTTCCCTCGGTAGGGGCCCATACCGAGGTTTATTGCATGTTTGTAACATATTCCATTTTGAACTTTTATTCCGTGAGCATTGGTCAGCTCGTGGATTGGATGTTTGAGAAGGACGAGTAGTCTTGTTTGATTAACAAAAACTAACAAATTAACGGTACTTGGTTACGGTTACATACAGTGGGTTTTTTGAATAATTTTTGCCTTTGTCCTCAGAAAACGGTAATGAAGGCACTGAATGTTTAGATCCAAGACCAGGGGCTTACGCGCACTCTTCGTGTGCTGTTGCGCGCCCGCCTGGTGCGCTACTGCGCGCACTCCAGGTGCGCTACTGCGCGCACTCCAGGTGCGCTACTGCGCGCACTCCAGGTGCGCTACTGCGCGCACTCCAGGTGCGCTACTGCGCGCACTCCAGGTGCGCTACTGCGCGCACTCCAGGTGCGCTACTGCGCGCACTCCAGGTGCGCTGCTGCGCGCACTCTTCGTGTGCTGCTGCGCGCACTCCTGGTGCGCTGCTGCGCGCGCTCCTCGTATGCTGCTGCGCGCGCTCCTCGTATGCTGTTGCGCGCACTCCTGGTGCGCCACTGCGCGCACTCCTGGTGCGCCGCTGCGCGCACTCCTGGTGCGCCACTGCGCGCACTCCTGGTGCGCTGCTACGCGCACTCTTCGTGCACAATTGCGCGCACTCCTCGTGCGCTATTGCGCGCATTCCTGGTGTTATTAAAAGGTTTATATATCAGGTAGGTGCGGGAGGATTTTATAAATCTATCTCCCAAATCTACGGCGGTTCCTAACGTTGGTGTATGATGAATTCCAGGGTCATCGAAAGCCGCGTCTCCGCCCACACCCCGGGAATCGAGCCCGCAGACTTCGGGTACGAGACCAGACGCCGCAGGGTGTTCCATGTTTCCTGCTCGGTGCTGACGACATCAGCTCGTGAACTTCCCCCAGCGCGTCGGGTTGGAGATCCGAGCGGTTCAGTGAGCCTGCTACGGACAAAGACATATTTCCAAAGTAAGATCTGTCCATTTTTATTTCGAGTCCCGAGTTGACGCTACCCTCATTTCGTTTTTGTTAATGAGATTCTGATCGTGACCTAGATTTGTTGTGTGTAGTTTTCCCTCGGTAGGGGCCCATACCGAGGTTTATTGCATGTTTGTAACATATTCCATTTTGAACTTTTAATCCGTGAGCATTGGCCAGCCCGTGGATTGGATGTTTGAGAAGGACGAGTAGTCTTGTTTGATTAACAAAAACTAAAAAATTAACGGTACTTGGTTACGGTTACATACAGTGGGTTTTTTGAATAATTTTTGCCTTTGTCCTCAGAAAACGGTAATGAAGGCACTGAATGTTTAGATCCAAGACCAGGGGCTTACGCGCACTCTTCGTGTGCTGTTGCGCACCCGCCTGGTGCGCTACTGCGCGCACTCCTCGTGCGCTATTGCGCGCACTCCTGGTGTTATTAAAGGATTATTTATATCAGGTAGGTGCGGGAGGATTTTATAAATCTATCTCCCAAATCTACGGCGGTTCCTAACGTTGGTGTATGATGAATTCCAGGGTCATCAAAAGCCGCGTCTCCGCCCACACCCCGGGATTCGAGCCCGCAGACTTCGGGTACGAGACCAGACGCCGCAGGGTGTTTCATGTTTCCTGCTCGGTGCTGACGACATCAGCTCGTGAACTTCCCCCAGTGCGTCGGGTTGGAGATCCGAGCGGTTCAGTGAGCCTGCTACGGACAAAGACATATTTCCAAAGTAAGATCTGTCCATTTTTATTTCGAGTCCCGAGTTGACGCTACCCTCATTTCGTTTTTGTTAATGAGATTCTGATCGTGACCTAGATTTGTTGTGTGTAGTTTTCCCTCGGTAGGGGCCCATACCGAGGTTTATTGCATGTTTGTAACATATTCCATTTTGAACTTTTAATCCGTGCGCATTAGCCAGCTCGTGGATTGGATGTTTGAGAAGGACGAGTAGTCTTGTTTGATTAAGAAAAACTAACAAATTAACGGTACTTGGTTACGGTTACATACAGTGGGTTTTTTTTAATAATTTTTGCCTTTGTCCTCAGAAAACGGTAATGATGGTGAAGGCACTGAATCTTTAGATCCAAAACCAGGGGCTTACGCGCACTCTTCGTGTGCTGTTGCGCGCCCACCTGGTGCGCTACTGCGCGCACTCCAGGTGCGCTGCTGCGCGCACTCTTCGTGTGCTGCTGCGCGCACTCCTGGTGCGCCGCTGCACGCACTACTCGTGCGCAATTGCGCGCACTCCTAGTGTCATTAAAAGGGTTATATATCAGGTAGGTGCGGGAGGACTTTATAAATCTATCTCCCAAATCTACGGCGGTTCCTAACGTTGGTGTATGATGAATTCCAGGGTCATCGAAAGCCGCGTCTCCGCCCACACCCCGGGATTCGAGCCCGCAGACTTCGGGTAAGAGACCAGACGCCGCAGGGTGTTCCATGTTTCCTGCTCGGTGCTGACGACATCAGCTCGTGAACTTCCCCCAGCGCGTCGAGTTGGGGATCCGAGCGGTTCAGTGAGCCTGCTACGGACAAAGACATATTTCTAAAGTAAGATCTGTCCATTTTTTTTTCGAGTCCCGAGTTAACGCTACCCTTATTTCGTTTTTGTTAATGAGATTCTAATCGTGACCTAGATTTGTTGTGTGTAGTTTTCTCTCGGTAGGGGCCCATACCGAGGTTTATTGCATGTTTGTAACATATTCCATTTTGAACTTTTAATCCGTGCGCATTGGCCAGCTCGTGGATTGGATGTTTGAGAAGGACGAGTAGTCTTGTTTGATTAAGAAAAACTAACAAATTAACGGTACTTGGTTACGGTTACATACAGTGGGTTTTTTTTAATAATTTTTGCCTTTGTCCTCAGAAAACGGTAATGATGGTGAAGGCACTGAATCTTTAGATCCAAAACCAGGGGCTTACGCGCACTCTTCGTGTGCTGTTGCGCGCCCACCTGGTGCGCTACTGCGCGCACTCCAGGTGCGCTGCTGCGCGCACTCTTCGTGTGCTGCTGCGCGCACTCCTGGTGCGCCGCTGCACGCACTACTCGTGCGCAATTGCGCGCACTCCTTGTGTTATTAAAAGGGTTATATATCAGGTAGGTGCGGGAGGATTTTATAAATCTATCTCCCAAATCTACGGCGGTTCCTAACGTTTGTGTATGATGAATTCCAGGGTCATCGAAAGCCGCGTCTCCGCCCACACCCCGGGATTCGAGCCCGCAGACTTCGGGTAAGAGACCAGACGCCGCAGGGTGTTCCATGTTTCCTGCTCGGTGCTGACGACATCAGCTCGTGAACTTCCCCCAGCGCGTCGAGTTGGAGATCCGAGCGGTTCAGTGAGCCTGCTACGGACAAAGACATATTTCTAAAGTAAGATCTGTCCATTTTTTTTTCGAGTCCCGAGTTAACGCTACCCTCATTTCGTTTTTGTTAATGAGATTCTAATCGTGACCTAGATTTGTTGTGTGTAGTTTTCTCTCGGTAGGGGCCCATACCGAGGTTTATTGCATGTTTGTAACATATTCCATTTTGATCTTTTAATCCGTGAGCATTGGCCAGCTCGTGGATTGGATGTTTGAGAAGGACGAGTAGTCTTGTTTGATTAACAAAAGCTAACAAATTAACGGTACTTGGTTACGGTTACATACAGTGGGTTTTTTGAATAATTTTTGCCTTTGTCCTCAGAAAACGGTAATGAAGGCACTGAATGTTTAGATCCAAGACCAGGGGCTTACGCGCACTCTTCGTGTGCTGTTGCGCGCCCGCCTGGTGCGCTACTGCGCGCACTCCAGGTGCACTGCTGCGCGCACTCTTCGTGTGCTGCTGCGCGCACTCCTGGTGCGCTGCTGCGCGCGCTCCTCGTATGCTGCTGTGCGCGCTCCTCGTATGCTGTTGCGCGCACTCCTGGTGCGCTGCTACGCGCACTCCTGGTGCGCCGCTGCGCGCACTCCTGGTGCGCCGCTGCGCGCACTCCTGGTGCGCTGCTGCGCGCACTCCTGGTGCGCCACTGCGCGCACTCCTGGTGCGCTGCTACGCGCACTCTTCGTGCACTGTTGCGCGCACTCCCCGTGCGCTGTTGCGCGCAATCCTCGTGTGCTGCTGCGCGCACTCCTGGTGTGCTGCTGCGCGCACTCCTGGTGCGCTGCTGCGCGCACTCCTGGTGCGCTGCTGCGCGCACTCCTGGTGCGCTGCTGCGCACACTCCTCGTGTGCTGCTGCACGCACTCCTGGTGTTATTAAAAGGTTTATATATCAGGTAGGTGCGGGAGGATTTTATAAATCTATCTCCCAAATCTACGGCGGTTCCTAACGTTGGTGTATGATGAATTCCAGGGTCATCAAAAGCCGCGTCTCCGCCCACACCCCGGGATTCGAGCCCGCAGACTTCGGGTACGAGACCAGACGCCGCAGGGTGTTCCATGTTTCCTGCTCGGTGCTGACGACATCAGCTCGTGAACTTCCCCCAGCGCGTCGGGTTGGAGATCCGAGCGGTTCAGTGAGCCTGCTACGGACAAAGACATATTTCCAAAGTAAGATCTGTCCATTTTTATTTCGAGTCCCGAGTTGACGCTACCCTCATTTCGTTTTTGTTAATGAGATTCTGATCGTGACCTAGATTTGTTGTGTGTAGTTTTCCCTCGGTAGGGGCCCATACCGAGGTTTATTGCATGTTTGTAACATATTCCATTTTGAACTTTTAATCCGTGCGCATTGGCCAGCTCGTGGATTGGATGTTTGAGAAGGACGAGTAGTCTTCTTTGATTAAGAAAAACTAACAAATTAACGGTACTGGGTTACGGTTACATACAGTGGGTTTTTTTTAATAATTTTTGCCTTTGTCCTCAGAAAACGGTAATGATGGTGAAGGCACTGAATCTTTAGATCCAAAACCAGGGGCTTACGCGCACTCTTCGTGTGCTGTTGCGCGCCCACCTGGTGCGCTACTGCGCGCACTCCAGGTGCGCTGCTGCGCGCACTCTTCGTGTGCTGCTGCGCGCACTCCTGGTGCGCCGCTGCACGCACTACTCGTGCGCAATTGCGCGCACTCCTAGTGTTATTAAAAGGGTTATATATCAGGTAGGTGCGGGAGGATTTTATAAATCTATCTCCCAAATCTACGGCGGTTCCTAACGTTTGTGTATGATGAATTCCAGGGTCATCGAAAGCCGCGTCTCCGCCCACACCCCGGGATTCGAGCCCGCAGACTTCGGGTAAGAGACCAGACGCCGCAGGGTGTTCCATGTTTCCTGCTCGGTGCTGACGACATCAGCTCGTGAACTTCCCCCAGCGCGTCGAGTTGGAGATCCGAGCGGTTCAGTGAGCCTGCTACGGACAAAGACATATTTCTAAAGTAAGATCTGTCCATTTTTTTTTCGAGTCCCGAGTTAACGCTACCCTCATTTCGTTTTTGTTAATGAGATTCTAATCGTGACCTAGATTTGTTGTGTGTAGTTTTCTCTCGGTAGGGGCCCATACCGAGGTTTATTGCATGTTTGTAACATATTCCATTTTGATCTTTTAATCCGTGAGCATTGGCCAGCTCGTGGATTGGATGTTTGAGAAGGACGAGTAGTCTTGTTTGATTAACAAAAGCTAACAAATTAACGGTACTTGGTTACGGTTACATACAGTGGGTTTTGTGAATAATTTTTGCCTTTGTCCTCAGAAAACGGTAATGAAGGCACTGAATGTTTAGATCCAAGACCAGGAGCTTACGCGCACTCTTCGTGTGCTGTTGCGCGCCCGCCTGGTGCGCTACTGCGCGCACTCCAGGTGCACTGCTGCGCGCACTCTTCGTGTGCTGCTGCGCGCACTCCTGGTGCGCTGCTGCGCGCGCTCCTCGTATGCTGCTGTGCGCGCTCCTCGTATGCTGTTGCGCGCACTCCTGGTGCGCTGCTGCGCGCACTCCTGGTGCGCCGCTGCGCGCACTCCTGGTGCGCCGCTGCGCGCACTCCTGGTGCGCTGCTGCGCGCACTCCTGGTGCGCCACTGCGCGCACTCCTGGTGCGCTGCTACGCGCACTCTTCGTGCACTGTTGCGCGCACTCCCCGTGCGCTGTTGCGCGCAATCCTCGTGTGCTGCTGCGCGCACTCCTGGTGTGCTGCTGCGCGCACTCCTGGTGCGCTGCTGCGCGCACTCCTGGTGCGCTGCTGCGCGCACTCCTGGTGCGCTGCTGCGCACACTCCTCGTGTTTTGCTGCACGCACTCCTGGTGTTATTAAAAGGTTTATATATCAGGTAGGTGCGGGAGGATTTTATAAATCTATCTCCAAAATCTACGGCGGTTCCTAACGTTGGTGTATGATGAATTCCAGGGTCATCAAAAGCCGCGTCTCCGCCCACACCCCGGGATTCGAGCCCGCAGACTTCGGGTACGAGACCAGACGCCGCAGGGTGTTCCATGTTTCCTGCTCTGTGCTGACGACATCAGCTCGTGAACTTCCCCCAGCGCGTCGGGATGGAGATCCGAGCGGTTCAGTGAGCCTGCTACGGACAAAGACATATTTCCAAAGTAAGATCTGTCCATTTTTATTTCGAGTCCCGAGTTGACGCTACCCTCATTTCGTTTTTGTTAATGAGATTCTAATCGTGACCTAGATTTGTTGTGTGTAGTTTTCTCTCGGTAGGGGCCCATACCGAGGTTTATTGCATGTTTGTAACATATTCCATTTTGAACTTTTAATCCGTGCGCATTGGCCAGCTCGTGGATTGGATGTTTGAGAAGGACGAGTAGTCTTGTTTGATTAAGAAAAACTAACAAATTAACGGTACTTGGTTACGGTTACATACAGTAAGTTTTTTTTAATAATTTTTGCCTTTGTCCTCAGAAAACGGTAATGATGGTGAAGGCACTGAATGTTTAGATCCAAAACCAGGGGCTTACGCGCACTCTTCGTGTGCTGTTGCGCGCCCACCTGGTGCGCTACTGCGCGCACTCTAGGTGCGCTGCTGCGCGCACTCTTCGTGTGCTGCTGCGCGCACTCCTGGTGCGCTGCTGCGCGAGCTCCTCGTATGCTGCTGCGCGCGCTCCTCGTATGCTGCTGCGCGCGCTCCTCGTATGCTGTTGCGCGCACTCCTGGTGCACTCCTGGTGCGCTGCTGCGCGCACTCCTGGTGCGCCGCTGCACGCACTACTCGTGCGCAATTGCTCGCACTCCTAGTGTTATTAAAAGGGTTATATATCAGGTAGGTGCGGGAGGATTTTATAAATCTATCTCCCAAATCTACGGCGGTTCCTAACGTTTGTGTATGATGAATTCCAGGGTCTTCGAAAGCCGCGTCTCCACCCACACCCCGGGATTCGAGCCCGCAGACTTCGGGTAAGAGACCAGACGCCGCAGGGTGTTCCATGTTTCCTGCTCGGTGCTGACGACATCAGCTCGTGAACTTCCCCCAGCGCGTTGAGTTGGAGATCCGAGCGGTTCAGTGAGCCTGCTACGGACAAAGACATATTTCCAAAGTAAGATCTGTCCATTTTTTTTTCGAGTCCCGAGTTAACGCTACCCTCATTTCGTTTTTGTTAATGAGATTCTAATCGTGACCTAGATTTGTTGTGTGTAGTTTTCTCTCGGTAGGGGCCCATACCGAGGTTTATTGCATGTTTGTAACATATTCCATTTTGATCTTTTAATCCGTGAGCATTGGCCAGCTCGTGGATTGGATGTTTGAGAAGGACGAGTAGTCTTGTTTGATTAACAAAAGCTAACAAATTAACGGTACTTGGTAACGGTTACATACAGTGGGTTTTTTGAATAATTTTTGCCTTTGTCCTCAGAAAACGGTAATGAAGGCACTGAATGTTTAGATCCAAGACCAGGGGCTTACGCGCACTCTTCGTGTGCTGTTGCGCGCCCGCCTGGTGCGCTACTGCGCGCACTCCAGGTGCACTGCTGCGCGCACTCTTCGTGTGCTGCTGCGCGCACTCCTGGTGCGCTGCTGCGCGCGCTCCTCGTATGCTGCTGCGCGCGCTCCTCGTATGCTGTTGCGCGCACTCCTGGTGCGCTGCTGCGCGCACTCCTGGTGCGCCGCTGCGCGCACTCCTGGTGCGCTGCTGCGCGCACCCTGGTGCGCCACTGCGCGCACTCCTGGTGCGCTGCTACGCGCACTCTTCGTGCACTGTTGCGCGCACTCCCCGTGCGCTGTTGCGCGCAATCCTCGTGTGCTGCTGCGCGCACTCCTGGTGTGCTGCTGCGCGCACTCCTGGTGTGCTGCTGCGCGCACTCCTGGTGTGCTGCTGCGCGCACTCCTGGTGCGCTGCTGCGCGCACTCCTGGTGCGCTGCTGCGCACACTCCTCGTGTGCTGCTGCACGCACTCCTGGTGTTATTAAAAGGTTTATATATCAGGTAGGTGCGGGAGGATTTTATAAATCTATCTCCCAAATCTACGGCGGTTCCTAACGTTGGTGTATGATGAATTCCAGGGTCATCAAAAGCCGCGTCTCCGCCCACACCCCGGGATTCGAGCCCGCAGACTTCGGGTACGAGACCAGACGCCGCAGGGTGTTCCATGTTTCCTGCTCTGTGCTGACGACATCAGCTCGTGAACTTCCCCCAGCGCGTCGGGTTGGAGATCCGAGCGGTTCAGTGAGCCTGCTACGGACAAAGACATATTTCCAAAGTAAGATCTGTCCATTTTTATTTCGAGTCCCGAGTTGACGCTACCCTCATTTCGTTTTTGTTAATGAGATTCTGATCGTGACCTAGATTTTTTGTGTGTAGTTTTCCCTCGGTAGGGGCCCATACCGAGGTTTATTGCATGTTTGTAACATATTCCATTTTGAACTTTTAATCCGTGCGCATTGGCCAGCTCGTGGATTGGATGTTTGAGAAGGACGAGTAGTCTTGTTTGATTAAGAAAAACTAACAAATTAACGGTACTTGGTTACGGTTACATACAGTGGGTTTTTTTAAAAAATTTTTGCCTTTGTCCTCAGAAAACGGTAATGATGGTGAAGGCACTGAATCTTTAGATCCAAAACCAGGGGCTTACGCGCACTCTTCGTGTGCTGTTGCGCGCCCGCCTGGTGCGCTACTGCGCGCACTCCAGGTGCGCTGCTGCACGCACTCTTCGTGTGCTGCTGCGCGCATTCCTGGTGCGCTGCTGCGCGCGCTCCTGGTGCGCTGCTGCGCGCGCTCCTCGTCTGCTGCTGCGCGCGCTCCTCGTATGCTGTTGCGCGCTTTTCTGGTGCGCTGCTGCGCGCACTCCTGGTGCGCTGCTGCGCGCACTCCTGGTGCGCTGCTGCGCGCACTCCTGGTGCGCTGCTGCGTGCACTCCTGGTGCGCTGCTGCGCGCACTCCTGGTGCGCCACTGCGCGCACTCCTGGTGCGCTGCTACGCGCACTCTTCGTGCACTGTTGCGCGCACTCCCCGTGCGCTGTTGCGCGCAATCCTGGTGCGCTGCTGCGCGCACTCCTGGTGTGCTGCTGCGCGCACTCCTGGTGCGCCACTGCGCGCACTCCTGGTGCGCTGCTACGCGCACTCTTCGTGCACTGTTGCGCGCACTCCCCGTTCGCTGTTGCGCGCAATCCTGGTGCGCTGCTGCGCGCACTCCTGGTGTGCTGCTGCGCGCACTCCTGGTGCGCCACTGCGCGCACTCCTGGTGCGCTGCTGCGCACACTCCTCGTGTGCTGCTGCACGCACTCCTCGTGCGCTATTGCGCGCACTCCTGGTGTTATTAAAAGGTTTATATATCAGGTAGATGCGGGAGGATTTTATAAATCTATCTCTCAAATCTACGGCGGTTCCTAACGTTGGTGTATGATGAATTCCAGGGTCATCGAAAGCCGCGTCTCCGCCCACACTCCGGGATTCGAGCCCGCAGACTTCGGTTACGAGACCAGACGCCGCAGGGTGTTCCATGTTTCCTGCTCGGTGCTGACGACATCAGCTCGTGAACTTCCCCCAGCGCGTCGGGTTGGAGATCCGAGCGGTTCAGTGAGCCTGCAACGGACAAAGACATATTTCTAAAGTAAGATCTGTCCATTTTTATTTCGAGTCCCGAGTTAACGCTACCCTCATTTCGTTTTTGTTAATGAGATTCTAATCGTGACCTAGATTTGTTGTGTGTAGTTTTCCCTCGGTAGGGGCCCATACCGAGGTTTATTGCATGTTTGTAACATATTCCATTTTGAACTTTTAATCCGTGAGCATTGGCCAGCTCGTGGATTGGATGTTTGAGAAGGACGAGTAGTCTTGTTTGATTAACAAAACCTAACAAATTAACGGTACTTGGTTACGGTTACATACAGTGGGTTTTTTTAATAATTTTTGCCTTTGTCCTCAGAAAACGGTAATGAAGGCACTGAATGTTTAGATCCAAGACCAGGGGCTTACGCGCACTCTTCGTGTGCTGTTGCGCGCCCGCCTGGTAAGCTACTGCGCGCACTCCAGGTGCGCTACTGCGCGCACTCCAGGTGCGCTGCTGCGCGCACTCTTCGTGTGCTGCTGCGCGCACTCCTGGTGCGCTGCTGCGCGCGCTCCTCGTATGCTGCTGCGCGCGCTCCTCGTATGCTGTTGCGCGCACTCCTGGTGCGCCGCAGCGCGCACTCCTGGTGCGCCGCTGCGCGCACTCCTGGTGCGCCACTGCGCGCACTCCTGGTGCGCTGCTACGCGCACTCTTCGTGCACTGTTGCGCGCACTCCTCGTGCGCTATTGCGCGCACTCCTGGTGTTATTAAAAGGGTTATATATCAGGTAGGTGCGGGAGGATTTTATAAATCTATCTCCCAAATCTACGGCGGTTCCTAACGTTGGTGTATGATGAATTCCAGGGTCATCGAAAGCCGCGTCTCCGCCCACACCCCGGGAATCGAGCCCGCAGACTTCGGGTACGAGACCAGACGCCGCAGGGTGTTCCATGTTTCCTGCTCGGTGCTGACGACATCAGCTCGTGAACTTCCCCCAGCGCGTCGGGTTGGAGATCCGAGCGGTTCAGTGAGCCTGCTACGGACAAAGACATATTTCCAAAGTAAGATCTGTCCATTTTTATTTCGAGTCCCGAGTTGACGCTACCCTCATTTCGTTTTTGTTAATGAGATTCTGATCGTGACCTAGATTTGTTGTGTGTAGTTTTCCCTCGGTAGGGGCCCATACCGAGGTTTATTGCATGTTTGTAACATATTCCATTTTGAACTTTTAATCCGTGAGCATTGGCCAGCTCGTGGATTGGATGTTTGAGAAGGACGAGTAGTCTTGTTTGATTAAGAAAAACTAACAAATTAACGGTACTTGGTTACGGTTACATACAGTGGGTTTTTTTTAATAATTTTTGCCTTTGTCCTCAGAAAACGGTAATGATGGTGAAGGCACTGAATGTTTAGATCCAATACCAGGGGCTTACGCGCACTCTTCGTGTGCTGTTGCGCGCCCACCTGGTGCGCTACTGCGCGCACTCCAGGTGCGCTGCTGCGCGCACTCTTCGTGTGCTGCTGCGCGCACTCCTGGTGCGCTGCTGCGCGCGCTCCTCGTATGCTGTTGCGCGCCCGCCTGGTGCGCTACTGCGCGCACTCTAGGTGCACTGCTGCACGCACTCTTCGTGTGCTGCTGCGCGCACTCCTGGTGCGCTGCTGCGCGAGCTCCTCGTATGCTGCTGCGCGCGCTCCTCGTATGCTGTTGCGCGCACTCCTGGTGCACTCCTGGTGCGCTGCTGCGCGCACTCCTGGTGCGCCGCTGCACGCACTACTCGTGCGCAATTGCGCGCACTCCTAGTGTTATTAAAAGGGTTATATATCAGGTAGGTGCGGGAGGATTTTATAAATCTATCTCCCAAATCTACGGCGGTTCCTAACGTTTGTGTATGATGAATTCCAGGGTCATCGAAAGCCGCGTCTCCGCCCACACCCCGGGATTCGAGCCCGCAGACTTCGGGTAAGAGACCAGACGCCGCAGGGTGTTCCATGTTTCCTGCTCGGTGCTGACGACATCAGCTCGTGAACTTCTCCCAGCGCGTCGAGTTGGAGATCCGAGCGGTTCAGTGAGCCTGCTACGGACAAAGACATATTTCCAAAGTAAGATCTGTCCATTTTTTTTTCGAGTCCCGAGTTAACGCTACCCTCATTTCGTTTTTGTTAATGAGATTCTAATCGTGACCTAGATTTGTTGTGTGTAGTTTTCTCTCGGTAGGGGCCCATACCGAGGTTTATTGCATGTTTGTAACATATTCCATTTTGATCTTTTAATCCGTGAGCATTGGCCAGCTCGTGGATTGGATGTTTGAGAAGGACGAGTAGTCTTGTTTGATTAACAAAAGCTAACAAATTAACGGTACTTGGTAACGGTTACATACAGTGGGTTTTTTGAATAATTTTTGCCTTTGTCCTCAGAAAACGGTAATGAAGGCACTGAATGTTTAGATCCAAGACCAGGGGCTTACGCGCACTCTTCGTGTGCTGTTGCGCGCCCGCCTGGTGCGCTACTGCGCGCACTCCAGGTGCACTGCTGCGCGCACTCTTCGTGTGCTGCTGCGCGCACTCCTGGTGCGCTGCTGCGCGCGCTCCTTGTATGCTGCTGCGCGCGCTCCTCGTATGCTGGTGTGCCGCTGCGCGCACTCCTGGTGCGCTGCTGCGCGCACCCTGGTGCGCCACTGCGCGCACTCCTGGTGCGCTGCTACGCGCACTCTTCGTGCACTGTTGCGCGCACTCCCCGTGCGCTGTTGCGCGCAATCCTCGTGTGCTGCTGCGCGCACTCCTGGTGTGCTGCTGCGCGCACTCCTGGTGTGCTGCTGCGCGCACTCCTGGTGCGCTGCTGCGCGCACTCCTGGTGCGCTGCTGCGCACACTCCTCGTGTGCTGCTGCACGCACTCCTGGTGTTATTAAAAGGTTTATATATCAGGTAGGTGCGAGAGGATTTTATAAATCTATCTCCCAAATCTACGGCGGTTCCTAACGTTGGTGTATGATGAATTCCAGGGTCATCAAAAGCCGCGTCTCCGCCCACACCCCGGGATTCGAGCCCGCAGACTTCGGGTACGAGACCAGACGCCGCAGGGTGTTCCATGTTTCCTGCTCTGTGCTGACGACATCAGCTCGTGAACTTCCCCCAGCGCGTCGGGTTGGAGATCCGAGCGGTTCAGTGAGCCTGCTACGGACAAAGACATATTTCCAAAGTAAGATCTGTCCATTTTTATTTCGAGTCCCGAGTTGACGCTACCCTCATTTCGTTTTTGTTAATGAGATTCTGATCGTGACCTAGATTTGTTGTGTGTAGTTTTCCCTCGGTAGGGGCCCATACCGAGGTTTATTGCATGTTTGTAACATATTCCATTTTGAACTTTTAATCCGTGCGCATTGGCCAGCTCGTGGATTGGATGTTTGAGAAGGACGAGTAGTCTTGTTTGATTAAGAAAAACTAACAAATTAACGGTACTTGGTTACGGTTACATACAGTGGGTTTTTTTAAATAATTTTTGCCTTTGTCCTCAGAAAACGGTAATGATGGTGAAGGCACTGAATGTTTAGATCCAAAACCAGGGGCTTACGCGCACTCTTCGTGTGCTGTTGCGCGCCCACCTGGTGCGCTACTGCGCGCACTCCAGGTGCGCTGCTGCGCGCACTCTTCGTGTGCTGCTGCGCGCACTCCTGGTGCGCTGCTGCGCGCGCTCCTCGTATGCTGTTGCGCGCCCGCCTGGTGCGCTACTGCGCGCACTCTAGGTGCGCTGCTGCGCGCACTCTTCGTGTGCTGCTGCGCGCACTCCTGGTGCGCTGCTGCGCGCGTTCCTCGAATGCTGCTGCGCGCGCTCCTCGTATAATGTTGCGCGCACTCCTGGTGCGCCGCTGCGCGCACTCCTGGTGCGCCACTGAACGCACTCCTGGTGCGCCACTGCGCGCGCTCCTGGTGCGCTGCTGCGCACACTCCTCGTGTGCTGCTGCACGCACTCCTCGTGCGCTATTGCGCGCACTCCTTGTGTTATTAAAAGGGTTATATATCAGGTAGGCGCGGGAGGATTTTATAAATCTATCTCCCAAATCTACGGCGGTTCCTAACGTTAGTGTATGATGAATTCCAGGGTCATCGAAAGCCGCGTCTCCGCCCACACCCCGGGATTCGAGCCCGCAGACTTCGGGTAAGAGACCAGACGCCGCAGGGTGTTCCATGTTTCCTGCTCGGTGCTGACGACATCAGCTCGTGAACTTCCCCCAGCACGTCGGGTTGGAGATCCGAGCGGTTCAGTGAGCCTGCTACGGATAAAGACATATTTCCAAAGTAAGATCTGTCCATTTTTATTTCGAGTCCCGAGTTAACGCTACCCTCATTTCGTTTTTGTTAATGAGATTCTAATCGTGACCTAGATTTGTTGTGTGTAGTTTTCTCTCGGTAGGGGCCCATACCGAGGTTTATTGCATGTTTGTAACATATTCCATTTTGATCTTTTAATCCGTGAGCATTGGCCAGCTCGTGGATTGGATGTTTGAGAAGGACGAGTAGTCTTGTTTGATTAAGAAAAACTAACAAATTAACGGTACTTGGTTACGGTTACATACAGTGGGTTTTTTTAAATAATTTTTGCCTTTGTCCTCAGAAAACGGTAATGTTTTTTTTTTTTTTTTTATTTTTTTTTTATTTAGTTCATTCAGTTATGATGGTGAAGGCACTGAATGTTTAGATCCAAAACCAGGGGCTTACGCGCACTCTTCGGGTGCTGTTGCGCGCCCACCTGGTGCGCTACTGCGCGCACTCCAGGTGCGCTGCTGCGCGCACTCTTCGTGTGCTGCTGCGCGCACTCCTGGTGCGCTGCTGCGCGCGCTCCTCGTATGCTGTTGCGCGCCCGCCTGGTGCGCTACTGCGCGCACTCTAGGTGCGCTGCTGCGCGCACTCTTCGTGTGCTGCTGCGCGCACTCCTGGTGCGCTGCTGCGCGCGCTCCTCGAATGCTGCTGCGCGCGCTCCTCGTATGCTGTTGCGCGCACTCCTGGTGCGCTGCTGCGCGCACTCCTGGTGCGCCGCTGCGCGCACTCCTGGTGCGCCACTGAACGCACTCCTGGTGCGCCACTGCGCGCGCTCCTGGTGCGCTGCTGCGCACACTCCTCGTGTGCTGCTGCACGCACTCCCCGTGCGCTATTGCGCGCACTCCTAGTGTTATTAAAAGGGTTATATATCAGGTAGGTGCGGGAGGATTTTATAAATCTATCTCCCAAATCTACGGCGGTTCCTAACGTTGGTGTATGATGAATTCCAGGGTCATCGAAAGCCGCGTCTCCGCCCACACCCCGGGATTCGAGCCCGCAGACTTCGGGTAAGAGACCAGACGCCGCAGGGTGTTCCATGTTTCCTGCTCGGTGCTGACGACATCAGCTCGTGAACTTCCCCCAGCGCGTCGGGTTGGAGATCCGAGCGGTTCAGTGAGCCTGCTACGGATAAAGACATATTTCCAAAGTAAGATCTGTCCATTTTTTTTTCGAGTCCCGAGTTAACGCTACCCTCATTTCGTTTTTGTTAATGAGATTCTAATCGTGACCTAGATTTGTTGTGTGTAGTTTTCTCTCGGTAGGGGCCCATACCGAGGTTTATTGCATGTTTGTAACATATTCCATTTTGATCTTTTAATCCGTGAGCATTGGCCAGCTCGTGGATTGGATGTTTGAGAAGGACGAGTAGTCTTGTTTGATTAACAAAAACTAAAAAATTTACGGTACTTGGTTACGGTTACATACAGTGGGTTTTTTGAATAATTTTTGCCTTTGTCCTCAGAAAACGGTAATGAAGGCACTGAATGTTTAGATCCAAGACCAAGGGCTTACGCGCACTCTTCGTGTGCTGTTGCGCGCCCGCCTGGTGCGCTACTGCGCGCACTCCAGGTGCGCTGCTGCCTGCACTCTTCGTGTGCTGCTGCGCGCATTCCTGGTGCGTTGCTGCGCGCGCTCCTGGTGCGCTGCTGCGCGCGCTCCTCGTCTGCTGCTGCGCGCGTTCCTCGTATGCTGCTGCGCGCGCTCCTCGTATGCTGTTGCGCGCACTCCTGGTGCGCTGCTGCGCGCACTCCTGGTGCGCTGCTGCGCGCACTCCTGGTGCGCCACTGCGCGCACTCCTGGTGCGCTGCTACGCGCACTCTTCGGGCACTGTTGCGCGCACTCCCCGTGCGCTGTTGCGCGCAATCCTGGTGCGCTGCTGCGCGCACTCCTGGTGTGCTGCTGCGCGCACTCCTGGTGTGCTGCTGCGCGCACTCCTGGTGCGCCACTGCGCGCACTCCTGGTGCGCTGCTACGCGCACTCTTCGGGCGCTGTTGCGCGCAATCCTGGTGCGCTGCTGCGCGCACTCCTGGTGTGCTGCTGCGCGCACTCCTGGTGTGCTGCTGCGCGCACTCCTGGTGTGCTGCTGCGCGCACTCCTGGTGCGCCACTGCGCGCACTCCTGGTGCGCTGCTACGCGCACTCTTCGTGCACTGTTGCGCGCACTCCTCGTGCGCTATTGCGCGCACTCCTGGTGTTATTAAAAGGGTTATATATCAGGTAGGTGCGGGAGGATTTTATAAATCTATCTCCCAAATCTACGGCGGTTCCTAACGTTGGTGTATGATGAATTCCAGGGTCATCGAAAGCCGCGTCTCCGCCCACACCCCGGGAATCGAGCCCGCAGACTTCGGGTACGAGACCAGACGCCGCAGGGTGTTCCATGTTTCCTGCTCGGTGCTGACGACATCAGCTCGTGAACTTCCCCCAGCGCGTCGGGTTGGAGATCCGAGCGGTTCAGTGAGCCTGCTACGGACAAAGACATATTTCCAAAGTAAGATCTGTCCATTTTTATTTCGAGTCCCGAGTTGACGCTTCCCTCATTTCGTTTTTGTTAATGAGATTCTGATCGTGACCTAGATTTCTTGTGTGTAGTTTTCCCTCGGTAGGGGCCCATACCGAGGTTTATTGCATGTTTGTAACATATTCCATTTTGAACTTTTAATCCGTGAGCATTGGCCAGCTCGTGGATTGGATGTTTGAGAAGGACGAGTAGTCTTGTTTGATTAAGAAAAACTAACAAATTAACGGTACTTGGTTACGGTTACATACAGTGGGTTTTTTTAAATAATTTTTGCCTTTGTCCTCAGAAAACGGTAATGATGGTGAAGGCACTGAATGTTTAGATCCAAAACCAGGGGCTTACGCGCACTCTTCGGGTGCTGTTGCGCGCCCACCTGGTGCGCTACTGCGCGCACTCCAGGTGCGCTGCTGCGCGCACTCTTCGTGTGCTGCTGCGCGCACTCCTGGTGCGCTGCTGCGAGCGCTCCTCGTATGCTGTTGCGCGCCCGCCTGGTGCGCTACTGCGCGCACTCTAGGTGCGCTGCTGCGCGCACTCTTCGTGTGCTGCTGCGCGCACTCCTGGTGCGCTGCTGCGCGCGCTCCTCGAATGCTGCTGCGCGCGCTCCTCGTATGCTGTTGCGCGCACTCCTGGTGCGCTGCTGCGCGCACTCCTGGTGCGCCGCTGCGCGCACTCCTGGTGCGCCACTGAACGCACTCCTGGTGCGCCACTGCGCGCGCTCCTGGTGCGCTGCTGCGCACACTCCTCGTGTGCTGCTGCACGCACTCCTCGTGCGCTATTGCGCGCACTCCTAGTGTTATTAAAAGGGTTATATATCAGGTAGGTGCGGGAGGATTTTATAAATCTATCTCCCAAATCTACGGCGGTTCCTAACGTTGGTGTATGATGAATTCCAGGGTCATCGAAAGCCGCGTCTCCGCCCACACCCCGGGAATCGAGCCCGCAGACTTCGGGTACGAGACCAGACGCCGCAGGGTGTTCCATGTTTCCTGCTCGGTGCTGACGACATCAGCTCGTGAACTTCCCCCAGCGCGTCGGGTTGGAGATCCGAGCGGTTCAGTGAGCCTGCTACGGATAAAGACATATTTCCAAAGTAAGATCTGTCCATTTTTTTTTCGAGTCCCGAGTTAACGCTACCCTCATTTCGTTTTTGTTAATGAGATTCTAATCGTGACCTAGATTTGTTGTGTGTAGTTTTCTCTCGGTAGGGGCCCATACCGAGGTTTATTGCATGTTTGTAACATATTCCATTTTGATCTTTTAATCCGTGAGCATTGGCCAGCTCGTGGATTGGATGTTTGAGAAGGACGAGTAGTCTTGTTTGATTAACAAAAACTAAAAAATTTACGGTACTTGGTTACGGTTACATACAGTGGGTTTTTTGAATAATTTTTGCCTTTGTCCTCAGAAAACGGTAATGAAGGCACTGAATGTTTAGATCCAAGACCAAGGGCTTACGCGCACTCTTCGTGTGCTGTTGCGCGCCCGCCTGGTGCGCTACTGCGCGCACTCCAGGTGCGCTGCTGCCTGCACTCTTCGTGTGCTGCTGCGCGCATTCCTGGTGCGTTGCTGCGCGCGCTCCTGGTGCGCTGCTGCGCGCGCTCCTCGTCTGCTGCTGCGCGCGCTCCTCGTATGCTGCTGCGCGCGCTCCTCGTATGCTGTTGCGCGCACTCCTGGTGCGCTGCTGCGCGCACTCCTGGTGCGCTGCTGCGCGCACTCCTGGTGCGCCACTGCGCGCACTCCTGGTGCGCTGCTACGCGCACTCTTCGGGCACTGTTGCGCGCACTCCCCGTGCGCTGTTGCGCGCAATCCTGGTGCGCTGCTGCGCGCACTCCTGGTGTGCTGCTGCGCGCACTCCTGGTGTGCTGCTGCGCGCACTCCTGGTGCGCCACTGCGCGCACTCCTGGTGCGCTGCTACGCGCACTCTTCGGGCGCTGTTGCGCGCAATCCTGGTGCGCTGCTGCGCGCACTCCTGGTGTGCTGCTGCGCGCACTCCTGGTGTGCTGCTGCGCGCACTCCTGGTGTGCTGCTGCGCGCACTCCTGGTGCGCCACTGCGCGCACTCCTGGTGCGCTGCTACGCGCACTCTTCGTGCACTGTTGCGCGCACTCCTCGTGCGCTATTGCGCGCACTCCTGGTGTTATTAAAAGGGTTATATATCAGGTAGGTGCGGGAGGATTTTATAAATCTATCTCCCAAATCTACGGCGGTTCCTAACGTTGGTGTATGATGAATTCCAGGGTCATCGAAAGCCGCGTCTCCGCCCACACCCCGGGAATCGAGCCCGCAGACTTCGGGTACGAGACCAGACGCCGCAGGGTGTTCCATGTTTCCTGCTCGGTGCTGACGACATCAGCTCGTGAACTTCCCCCAGCGCGTCGGGTTGGAGATCCGAGCGGTTCAGTGAGCCTGCTACGGACAAAGACATATTTCCAAAGTAAGATCTGTCCATTTTTATTTCGAGTCCCGAGTTGACGCTTCCCTCATTTCGTTTTTGTTAATGAGATTCTGATCGTGACCTAGATTTCTTGTGTGTAGTTTTCCCTCGGTAGGGGCCCATACCGAGGTTTATTGCATGTTTGTAACATATTCCATTTTGAACTTTTAATCCGTGAGCATTGGCCAGCTCGTGGATTGGATGTTTGAGAAGGACGAGTAGTCTTGTTTGATTAAGAAAAACTAACAAATTAACGGTACTTGGTTACGGTTACATACAGTGGGTTTTTTTAAATAATTTTTGCCTTTGTCCTCAGAAAACGGTAATGATGGTGAAGGCACTGAATGTTTAGATCCAAAACCAGGGGCTTACGCGCACTCTTCGGGTGCTGTTGCGCGCCCACCTGGTGCGCTACTGCGCGCACTCCAGGTGCGCTGCTGCGCGCACTCTTCGTGTGCTGCTGCGCGCACTCCTGGTGCGCTGCTGCGAGCGCTCCTCGTATGCTGTTGCGCGCCCGCCTGGTGCGCTACTGCGCGCACTCTAGGTGCGCTGCTGCGCGCACTCTTCGTGTGCTGCTGCGCGCACTCCTGGTGCGCTGCTGCGCGCGCTCCTCGAATGCTGCTGCGCGCGCTCCTCGTATGCTGTTGCGCGCACTCCTGGTGCGCTGCTGCGCGCACTCCTGGTGCGCCGCTGCGCGCACTCCTGGTGCGCCACTGAACGCACTCCTGGTGCGCCACTGCGCGCGCTCCTGGTGCGCTGCTGCGCACACTCCTCGTGTGCTGCTGCACGCACTCCTCGTGCGCTATTGCGCGCACTCCTAGTGTTATTAAAAGGGTTATATATCAGGTAGGTGCGGGAGGATTTTATAAATCTATCTCCCAAATCTACGGCGGTTCCTAACGTTGGTGTATGATGAATTCCAGGGTCATCGAAAGCCGCGTCTCCGCCCACACCCCGGGAATCGAGCCCGCAGACTTCGGGTACGAGACCAGACGCCGCAGGGTGTTCCATGTTTCCTGCTCGGTGCTGACGACATCAGCTCGTGAACTTCCCCCAGCGCGTCGGGTTGGAGATCCGAGCGGTTCAGTGAGCCTGCTACGGACAAAGACATATTTCCAAAGTAAGATCTGTCCATTTTTATTTCGAGTCCCGAGTTGACGCTACCCTCATTTCGTTTTTGTTAATGAGATTCTGATCGTGACCTAGATTTGTTGTGTGTAGTTTTCCCTCGGTAGGGGCCCATACCGAGGTTTATTGCATGTTTGTAACATATTCCATTTTGAACTTTTAATCCGAGAGCATTGGCCAGCTCGTGGATTGGATGTTTGTGAAGGACGAGTAGTCTTGTTTGATTAAGAAAAACTAACAAATTAACGGTACTTGGTTACGGTTACATACAGTGGGTTTTTTTTAATAATTTTTGCCTTTGTCCTCAGAAAACGGTAATGATGGTGAAGGCACTGAATGTTTAGATCCAATACCAGGGGCTTACGCGCACTCTTCGTGTGCTGTTGCGCGCCCACCTGGTGCGCTACTGCGCGCACTCCAGGTGCGCTGCTGCGCGCACTCTTCGTGTGCTGCTGCGCGCACTCCTGGTGCGCTGCTGCGCGCGCTCCTCGTATGCTGTTGCGCGCCCGCCTGGTGCGCTACTGCGCGCACTCTAGGTGCGCTGCTGCGCGCACTCTTCGTGTGCTGCTGCGCGCACTCCTGGTGCGCTGCTGCGCGTGCTCCTCGAATGCTGCTGCGCGCGCTCCTCGTATGCTGTTGCGCGCACTCCTGGTGCGCTGCTGCGCGCACTCCTGGTGCGCCGCTGCGCGCACTCCTGGTGCGCCACTGAACGCACTCCTGGTGCGCCACTGCGCGCGCTCCTGGTGCGCTGCTGCGCACACTCCTCGTGTGCTGCTGCACGCACTCCTCGTGCGCTATTGCGCGCACTCCTAGTGTTATTAAAAGGGTTATATATCAGGTAGGTGCGGGAGGATTTTATAAATCTATCTCCCAAATCTACGGCGGTTCCTAACGTTGGTGTATGATGAATTCCAGGGTCATCGAAAGCCGCGTCTCCGCCCACACCCCGGGAATCGAGCCCGCAGACTTCGGGTACGAGACCAGACGCCGCAGGGTGTTCCATTTTTCCTGCTCGGTGCTGACGACATCAGCTCGTGAACTTCCCCCAGCGCGTCGGGTTGGAGATCCGAGCGGTTCAGTGAGCCTGCTACGGACAAAGACATATTTCCAAAGTAAGATCTGTCCATTTTTATTTCGAGTCCCGAGTTGACGCTACCCTCATTTCGTTTTTGTTAATG